>CM008334.1:11919765-11931335 GCA_002525835.2 Ipomoea batatas | reverse complement strand
TTTTGGATAAATAATATTGTGTCTTTTATTAAAACATGTGTTGTATAGATAAAATATTTATTAATATTCATAACATTTTTTGTTATCTCTTGTGATATATTTAAGGTTTTATATTATCTTAATTGAAATTTAATATGCTATACTTTTTTTTGAAGGAATATGCTATACTTATTCATTCTAATACAAGCAAAAGTCGTAATCAAAAAATGTTGGGTGCCCTGACTCAAAGGATCAGATGGTAGATATGCTTCTCCTTTTTTTGGGTGTTTTTTTTTCCTCAGATATATATATAATTCATTTTTTTACTCAAAATTATTAGTGTTTTAGCTGGTTTTAGAGTTAAACTAGTTTGGGGCATATTGATAATAAAATTTAAAATAGTAGCTAACTCACAAGGTCATGTTAATTTAAAGTATAAAAAATCTTTATACTTGAGCCAACACCTTTTCATAATATTTTTTTTTATTTCAAATATTAAATTTTAACTTTTTTCACTTAGATTTTTTTTTTTAATTTGGCGCTTGATATAGAATTTTTATTATATGTTGAAATTATATTGTAGGTATGTATGGGGAAAAAGCAAAGAATTGAAGGGTTTATATATGGGGAATGGGGATGGATTATATTCATTAAGTTCTCACACCACCTAAGCAGGCAATAGTGTCCTAATGCAGAGCTCACTTTAATTATTGATTACTACAATAATTAATGATTTAGTTTGATATATAAAACTAATTAAATAATCTTAAATCTTCTCATGCATGCATTATTGGACCATTTAGTAAAAGAAAAAACAAGAAACTTAATTGATAAGCTAATCATAGCTCATATATAATTAAATCAATGTTGATTAAGACATGAATTATCTTATGGCATCCAATAGCAAACTTTTTACGACTTTGGCTTAGTTGGAAGAGAAAAGTGAGAGCCGGAGGAATGTGTTTCTAGAGTATTAGTACGTGTTATTTTGAGATTTTTGCTAAATTTAACTAACTTTTTGCAGGAAAAGAGATTTAAAAAATAGATCCCCGCGTGGGCATAACTTGTGTACCGAAATGCTTACGCCAATTAATTTTTTTTTCTTTAATTTTCTCTCCTCTTTCATATAGATGCTTAGCTTGCATGCAAGAAAATACAGTTGTCCAAGGCAGAATACCTAGTCCTAGTACTTATCGACAATTTAACCTAATTAGCTGTTATTATGAAAAATAGAAGTTGATTTGTTAAGCATATATATAGTCCACAAAAAGTACCAAGTTGTGGATAATGATTCTTAGACTTTATAACTAGTTGAAACAATTATATAAAGCACCAACGAGATGAGGGAAAATGAAGTAGTCTAGGTTCCATGCATGCATATATATCAGTATATCACAATCATCAAAATTTAAACAAATATCAACAAATCAAATAATAACTCAATCATATATATTCACACACAATTAAATGAACAAAAATATTTATACAATCAAGATCCAGGTGTATTATATTTACGAAAAATTTTATTAGATGTCGAAATAAAATCTATCCTTTAAAAATAATATACGATGTTTTAATTTAATTTGGCTTAAAATGTTACTCCGTACAATTTTAATAAAAATCACAACTCATGCAACATTAATTTAGGAAAATATATAAAATTTGATCAAAAGATGTACATATAATCTAATGTGTTTCACATTTGAAAAGAAGTTTGACTTGACATGACATGATTTGATTTTATAAAATTTGAGTTTGCATATGTTAGGGTAGGTATTAGTGTGACATATGAACAACAATTAGGTATTACAGTACAAATTTTAATTTGACACTTTTACGAAAGTTAATTCTTGTAGTAGGATTAATAGAGGCATATATACAAGATGTTAGTGTGTGTAGATCAATAGTATTTTAGTGAATATTTATAAAGAATAAGTCTCGCGTGAGACATGTAATACTTTTCAATTGAAATATAATAATCTTTTACTCATTCATACAAAATAATACATGTTTTACATAAGATGATGTCACACAAGATTTATTCATTTATAAAAGTTACTATTCTTTTTAGGGAAAAAAAACTATAAATTTGTGTTAACTTGTTTGCCATCCTTAGAGACAACAGTGAAAAAGATGTCATTTTGCACCAATTCTTTCTTCTTCTTTTTTGAAAGGGCACCAATTCTTTCTAGGTATCTAATTCTTGCTTCTCCCTTTGGGATTCTTCCCTATATCTTTATCCATCGCAATAGCCTATAGGTCTCAAAACTTCAAGAACTTCTATCTATCTTCTCTTCCAAAACTCTTGGTCCCGTCTGCTCAAACAGTAACCATATCCCACTTGACTCAAGTTCGAGGCTTCTACCAAAAAGATTCAATTTTTCCAGCTTCCACCTTACCACCTCTGAGTAAGCAACCTATGCCTCTTCCAACTACACCCCCATTTCCTTGAATCTCTTTCTTCTTTATGTGTTCTTTTGTTTGTTTTCCCCCCTTCTTTTATGGGCTCACAAGAATCGTTGCTTTTAATTATGGGGTGCAAATTCCTTCTTTTCCTGTGTCTTGATGGGTTTCACATGGAAAGTAGTATGATCTATGATTAGATCTCAACTTTTTAGTCCTTGGGTGATTCTTCTGCACTTTATGTATTTGGTGAGTTTTATGAGCACTTCTTCCTTGTTGGTACAATTGTAGAATTCATTGAGAAATATCCCAAAAGAACATTTCCCTTTGTTTAGTTCAAAATTCTTGAAGTAAAAGTTCTGTTTTGTTATTGTTTTGTTCTATTTAGCTCTCAAAATCCAAACTTTTCATACCTTTTCTTGAAAGACTGGCATGAATGACAGAGATGGGTACCCAGTTTCTGAATTAGTGGATCTGTGTGTGCAGGTTATCTTAAAATTAGGATATGGTTTGTGTATAAAATAAATTTTTGGGATTTTGGGTGATGAAATGTCCCTTTTTTTTGGCTTAGATATGGAAGTATATAGTTTGGATATTCATTCTTGAATTAGGGTTTTGTTTCACCATGTTTCCTCACCAGCTCTGTTCTTATGGTAGGAACTATAATATTTATGTTTTCCATAACTTGGCTCTTAAGCTATTAAGGTAATCCTTCTTTCTAGGATGATGTTTGTCTTTGCCATAGTATCATGTTTGTGTTGGGAAAAGGCCTGTTTAGTTCACATAATAAAAGTATAATTGGTATATTCTTGTGAGCTTATTCAACATTTATTGATTATCTGAAAATGACTTTTTGTGTTTTTTCTTTTCAGACCAGCTGCTTCAAGCTCTTTTAAATATATGTACTCTGGAATCTGCATACTAGAAGTTACGGTGTAGTAAACAAGGTAAATACTTGCATATACTCTTCGAGTTTGCAGTAATAATATCAACATTCATTGATTTGATTTTAGTGTTGTTTCTGATACCCGTATATTCCCTTTGCTACCTCGGAAGATTTATTTGATTTCTGCTATCTGAGTTTCGTGTCATCTGTACTGGTTTGATCTTTCTTTAAGTACTCTTGTAAGTGGCGACCATTTCTAGTTTGTTCGTAACTGTTTGGCCTTTATAGGTGGAAATTAAATGAAAACAGAGAAATGAATAGGTGAAACCAATGATTTTAAACGAATTCACAATACCAACAGGCAACACGTTACTTGCATTGTCGTTTAATTTTTTGTAGAGGAAGGGTGTGTTTGTTAGAAGAAAATACATGAATTTTCTTCGCAACCTTGACACACATAACACATTCTCAAAGACTGTTTTCTTCTAGTGATGATAAATAATGGATCCTTATTAAAACACCTCGTTTAGCTAGTTTTATCTTGATAGTTTGCTAAGATTTGGCTGAATCGTTTCTTGACTAGGTTGCAATTCCAATATGGGTCTCTCGCCTTATTCGACTCCAGCTGATGCTGGAGTTCTATGCGTGATTCTGGTGAACACTGCCATTTCCATCTCCATCGTCAAGGAGATAGTGCGGTCAATCCTTAACGTTATTGGCATTCATATAGCACCGTGTGAAGAGTACTCCATGGAGGGGCCCTTAGACACATTTGAATGTCGTGGAACTCCCTCGGAGTCCTACATGGAGGAGTTCCGAAGCCAAACTCCCGCTATTCGCTACGACTCAGTTTGCATACCTCGCCACCCGGAGAAAGAGTGCTCTGTCTGCCTAACTGACTTTGCACCAGATGCAGAGATTAACCGCTTACCCTGTGGGCATGTTTTCCATAGGCTGTGCCTCGAGAAGTGGCTGAGGTGCTGGAGTGTCACTTGCCCGCTCTGCAGGAATTGCATGGTCCCACATGAAGGCGACGAAGATACTTGTCCAATGTGAGTAACCTTGTTATTAAGTCCTCATGTATAGCTTAGTAGTGTACACTGTACAGGCCTGTGCTTTACCTCTGACATATCACCATTTCATAGTTGCATACCTATGTTCATCCGGCCACTGTTTGCGTCCTTTCAGAGCGATGGTTCACCAAAACTTCTATACATTGTTGTACATATATATCAACAACACTGTTTCAGAATATTTACTTATAGTACCTCTTTAGCTAGCTGTTGATGATGGAATAACCCTTCCCCTCATAAAGGCGAAATTCCCTTGCCCCGACTTGATAGAATAGTGGTGGACCAGTGTCTGGTGCTCACAAGGAGCCCATTACATTGGGTGTAACTCTACACTACGGCTGCTAGGGCTCGATCTTGTGTCCTTGCTCACAATCTACCATCTAAGAATCAACTGAGCTGCCCACAACCCACAGCTACCCATGTGGGCAATGATGAAATAACTCTTTTGTGCTTGATTGAAAGAGTAGTAGTGTATGCTCAANAGACGGGTTGTAGGCCTCACTCTTACTATATGAAACTAGTGATGTTTTAAAGCTGAGAAAGAAATGATTTTGTCTTACGAGACGAGCTTCCAAATTGTTGTATTTTCAAACCTTTGTCCACTTTTAAGTGACAAATGGATTTCCTTACTTAGCCGTCGCGCTAACTGCACTTCAATGTGTTTCTTATCAGTTGCAGGTTAGTGTGGGCCCTGTAGCCCGTTGAGCTGAATAGAAGGGAAGTGCATGTTGAAGTCTACTCTATCTTAGAATACACGGGAAGAATAATTTGCTTATGTATAAGTTTGATATTGATGTTGTTGTGTTTGAGGTTGTAATTTTAGCCTGTGCACTTAGAGTGTAGTTTTATCAAAGAGGCGATAGAATTCACTCTAGGTGTGGCGGTGACACCCGGTTTACTGCTGTAAGATGTAAGCTTCCGCAGCGTTATATTACGCATTTTGTAATGATTGTAAGAGCAGAAATCGGGGTGTTACAACAATGAAATAAGTTTTTTTTTTCTCAAAATTGGGAACATGAATCTCACAGAAAAATATTTCCTTATAAACCAAACAAGTCATAAGTCATGTGTTGAGCTTTATATTAAATTGATTTAAAGGTACAGATAAAATGAACATCAGCTGTCATGTATTACGCTTTATATTGATTTGATCTACAAATCAGATTGAACAAGTTTACTATAAAAATCCTCTTAGGTGAAAATTAAAAGGGTGTGTTTGTACATGGAATTGAAATCAGAATATAAATCAAATACGGAGTACTTGATAATGGTAATGAGTTTTGTTGAAAGTATTTGAATGTTTGGTAATATGGTAGAATTGGAATAATTACCAATATTGATGTTTAATTATGTATGACCCTATAATAAAAATAAATGTTTGAAAAATACAAAAACAAAAAATCAAGGCAATTGATCTTAATATAATGACATCCAAAGCACCAATATATCTAAAAGTACTCATCCAAACTTAAAACTAGATTACTATTTACTAATAATATCGAATTATACTCATTTTAATTACTGAATGATATTTTTAATTGAATGGTTAATTAAATTCCATAATTGTGTTTTAAAAAGATGTCAATCAATTCAAACACTAACTATAATTTTGATTCTCATTCCTAGTGTGAAAATACATGAATGGAACTAACCCACGCACTCTAAATTATGTAAGTCGTTGCCAACTACCATGTAGTGTGATGACATCCCGATTACAATTCCGAATTGGTGGTCATAGGTTAAAACCCCGGAGGTGTGGGTTTAGATTCTTTGGATTGAAAATGTTTGAGAGAATATAGAACAAGATACTACATTGTAAAGAATCACGAGTATTTAAAAAATTATTAATTATATATTTAATTTTTCTTTATATTTATTAGTAGAAGGAAATTCAACATTAATCACATTAAGTCAGTCTTAATTTTCTGGTCTACTATTTATAACTTTCTTAGACTTGAGTTAAAGTTACCCAAATTCTTGGGAAGCTTAGCTTGTTCTTCTACTCCCCAATTAATGATTGAAGCCTAAGCTCACATATGTTTAAAATTTGAATTAAAATGTCTTTTAAGGGAAAATTTGATGGATCACTTGCTTTTGAAACAAATATTGATCAGAATTATAAAACACATTTTTATCATAATTGATATATATAATCTAAATTACGCAAGAGTGCAAGACACGGAATGCGAAGGGAATATACATATATAAAAACATATAATTATGTATTTGTAAATATTTGTTAAATATGTATAAATATTAACTCTTTAATAGTTTATTTTTTAGAAAATATTTTTTTTTTGAATTAGATAAGCAATTCTGAAAACGTTTTAAAACAGTTGATGTAGATTTTTATTTTATTTTAAATGACACGTTTTTTAAATGTATAAATGCTCACCCTTAAAGTTTTTGTGCATTACAGTTTAGTACTTACAGTATTATAGAGTTATAAATTCAAGATAATTTGTAACAGAATAAGACCAACTCAATAAAAAAAAATCAAATCGTAACAAGAATCAATTTATTTTATAAACTCAAAAAAAAAAACAAAACAAAACAAAACAAGAGAATGACCCATCGTCTAAATTGTTGATATATATGAGCATGAATACCGTGAATTAGAGGCAAGTATGTGAGTAAGTAGTCAATGAATCATCATTATCCCAATCCTATACAAAAGTTCAAGTAGGACTAAAAGTATTCTACAACCACAATAAATCCCTCCGAATGCTAAAGTTTAAGTAGGATACTAGGATTAAATATTGTACAACTAGCTAGTTATTATAACCTCAATTAAGCCAGTTGGATAATTAATTTGATAACTATAAGATTCAAATGTTGACTCATTGTATGAGATGTCTATTGATATTTTCTGTTTGAGCCGGTCAATTACGATCTAAGTCGATTTACCTCTTTATGGTCCTTAGTCTACTTGAGTCACAGTGTAAGTTTCACCCATAATATATTTTTGAATAACAACATTTAACTTTCGGTAAGTCAAAATATTGTACAACCTGTATATTTATGCCTTTCATAGCTAGATCATCCTGTGCACAACAACCCCACCCCCCTCGTGAATTATAATGTTATTAATTAATTTCTTTAATTACGTGCTCACAGCTTTCTTACTGTAATTGCTCTAAATTTTATTGATATTTTATAATATTTTCGAATTTAAAATAGTTGTCCTCCCTATAATTATTCATAAATTTTTTACAACAAGGCTTTGAAATGTGGCAAACCCACGTCAGGAGCACATCTTACAGAAGTGCATGACAGTGATTATATTTTCACATCAATCAATATAAAATATTTTCCTTTTAGGCTTAAAGGGGTTATCCAAAATTTCTATTATTATTATTATTATTTTTTTTTTTACAATTTCACCTGATTTTACGTAATTAATCTGTAATGAATTATTTAATTTATTAATAGTCAATAAATATAAAACAATCATAACACTTATAACATGTCATATACATCGTTAAATAAAGTAATTAATAAAAAATTATCTAAATAATATTCTCATGTTTAAGCAGTATATTTTTCTCATATGTAACAAATGTAATGAGAGTATATTTAATAATTTAATTTTTTATTTGTTTTTTGATGAGGAGGGAAACTCATTTGGAAAGGTTAATACCTTAATATTTTTTTATCAGACTATGAGGTGTGACCCTAATTATAGGAGATACCTTTAAGTCCGTACCATACTCGGACTATTCTCCGTTCGCATCAAGCCAGTACAATTAAAGGTAAAGTGCTGATCATATTGATTTTTCTATACGAGAGAATGTTTTAACTCCTAACCTCTCTTAAGAAATGAGAATGTTCGACCACTCATACCAACCAAGCTAGTTATATCTCAATGTTTAATACTATGGATGCCGTCTGAAAGTAAATAGTGTGAAAGATATTNTACTTACACTCATCATATATATATTCTTCATCCAAATAATACTGCTACTATTCTTCATCATATATATAGTTTTCTGTTTAGTGGATTGGAAACGTTGGATCCAAAATCTGCAACTTTTTAAACAGATTCCTGGGAACGGGAAACGTACGTTATCAACGTTTCCAGATTTTTTATAATTTTTTTTTTTCGTTCAACTGAGATGATATGGGGTGGTTGGAATTTCTATCTACCACTTTATAGAGTAAATGGTGGTCCATTGAGCATAAATATAAGGGAAAATATGCAAATAAGTCATCGTGAGAATTACTCCATAGTAATTAAGCCATCAAACTGGAATAACTTGCAAATAACTAACTGAACTCAGAAAAACAAAGCAATTAAACCACTAAATTAAAAAAAAATAATAATAATAATTAACATTTTTAACAGGTCATTTGCATATTCTGGCCACCGGTGAAGCGACCAAAACTGATAGTATCATTAGGGATATAATAAATCATCCAATTAGATTCAACACTATTATTAAAATCATTAGTGAACCGTGCATAGTATTTTTAAACACCCGAGAGATAGACTATACTGAAGCTGCTGGAACAACTTCACAATGAGCATTATATTATATCATTTGGATTGGCACAAGAGCCAACGGCCTAAAATAATAATCTATTTGGATAGCTTCAAGATTATTGGCCTTGTTTGGCAGACCACATCAACTTAGGATTTTGTTTCCTACCAAATCAAAATATAAGGCCCCTCCTTAATTCCATGCTATATCCTTTGCAAGATGTTATTGTATATTAAATATTAATACATAAATATGCTCCGAATTTAGAGAACCCTTTTTTTTTCTCTCAAAATTATATGTACAATACAATTAATTAAAACAAGTTCAATTGCGTCGATAACCTTGTAACCAAGTAGTATAAGTTTGCAACTAATTTTAATGAAGGTTTTTTTTAGTTCCGCAAAAAAAATGTTGGTGTCCAAGCATGCACTAGCAAAGCAATGCCCATGGTGGAAGTTAATGTCCTTGTTTGATAACATAGTTAGCTTATCAACCAAAATCACTATTAGCTGTTTGATTTGGTTAAACAACCAATATGAGTTTTTGATTAATTAGTTTTTTGTAGCTCATTGCTCCAAAACGTTAAAATTCAAAAAGCTGTTCAAAGCAGATTTTTCGATAAGCTTTTTGAGAAAATCATTTTGTATGTAATCAGCTAACAACTAATTTATCAAATATTTTTAATTTTTTGTACAATCAGTTAGTGCTATCAACTAGTCAAACCCACCAACCTAATCAACTAACAGCTATTTATCAAACACCCCAATATCATTTTAAAATTTTTGTTTTTGTTTTGCATGTTTTCTTTACTTTTCCCCCCATTTTCTTCACCCTACTTTCTCCTTGTTGGCAAAAAAAAACTTGACATTTTGTAAAAAAGTTATTGGGCTTAATCTTAAAATAAAAACTTACAAAAATTGATTATAATTCTCCCAATGTGCAGAAAAAGAAAGAAAAAAGACATGTAATTTAGAGAAAGGTTATGGTCCAACTGGAGACATCTCTTGGAGTGCAATTAAACCCAAAATTAATGATATTAGGAAACAGGACATTTGGGATGTTGGAGCAAAGACAAACTCCGATCCCTCATCTATATATGGAGCCAGAGGCCGGTTACCTCAACAGCCAAACCGCCGAGCTATCTACCCACATATACATACACACATATTATTATTAAATTAGTCCATCTTAATTAGCTCCATCTCAATTATAAAAGTCACCTCCATATATTATACTAGTCTAGCTAGATATTACATTATTGTTATTATTGTTGTTTAAATTTTCATATAATTCTTTTAAGTATATATTGACAAACCCCAAAAAGGACAACCAACTGAATAATTATGGGTTTAACATAATTTATCTCGTATTAAAATATCACGAGTTCAATTTTAGTGGCACGAAATTGTTCTCCTAAATAGGAGGTCTTCGAATTTCAGTGGAGCGATATTGACTTTTTGTGCTTCAGAAGATTGGAAAAATAGTTACGAACAGATACTACATTAATAGAGTCAGTAATACTAAAAATAAAAAATAAATGAGTAGACATGACTGCAAACACTGCTCTAATAATTACATCTCAGCTCGATCTTAGCTGCCTAGCTCCCTCTATATATAAATATATATCATCTTCTTCTTGTTGGAGTAGATGAACTAAAAGTTCTTGAACTGAAGCACACAATCAATTAGTCTTTCTTGTGGGCCTCAAATTACAAGCTCTGATCCGATTTCTCCCAGTAAGTTTCTCTACACCATCTGATCTGATCTACTCCTCAGAACATTTTTTTTTTTAAAAGTATATATGGTGAAAAATATAATGAAAATAAAAACTGACGAGGATTCATTCTGTTTTCATGATATATACTAGGTTTTTGTTGCAACTATATATATGGGTTTTCTAGCTTATTCATCATCGTCATCTGATGCCGGAATCCCATGCAGAGCTCTAATAATGAGCTTCGCCGCCGTGGTTTCCGTTATAAAGGAAGTCCTTGTTTGCATTCTTGGATATGCGGCCGGAATAAGCATCGTCTCCAAGTGGGAAAATGATGACGGCGCCTTGAGCTCGCCGGAAACCGCCATAAGTCCCTCGGAATTTTACGTTAGCGCGTTCAAGAAGGAGAACCGCCCAGTTCATCGGCACGGTTCCGGCTGCAGGGAAAGCGGGGAGGAATGTTTGGTTTGCCTTGAGAAATTACTGTTTGAGGAAGATGGAGATGGAGATGGTTGGGTGTACAAGTTGGTGTGTGGACATGCGTTCCATGTGGTGTGCATGGAGACATGGGTGAGGCATTGCAATTTAAGTTGCCCTCTTTGTAGGGCTAACGTTGTACCTCTTCTTGAAGAGGAGGAATGTATCTACCCAATATAATGTAATAAACTATACCTTCTTGAATTGGATGGCTTAATCATATTTTATATTTATGTTACTGCATTATAAAATCAATAATAATTTAGAGAGTACGTCCCGGGACTTATGATAGTTGTTTCGTCGCCTGACTTGGTCATGACGGGAGGCGGCAGTGTGGGGTTCGAATGTTACTGAAAACATGTATGAGAAAAAGACTCAAGAATGCTAGAAGGTCTGGGTTGGATCTCTTAGCTTGTGCGCAGATGAATATTAAGATCTAACCAATGGCTGATTGTGCGACTCGTCTCTGCAGTGACTTTTTGGGGCAGGGTCCTATATATGAGCTTAGAATTAGTCCAGCAAAGCTGGGAAACCCTAGCCAATTCAAGTTGGTTAGG
>CM008334.1:11884282-11896070 GCA_002525835.2 Ipomoea batatas | reverse complement strand
TTGTTTAATTTTTCTAAACAAGTTTGAACTTCAAACTTAAGAGCTCTCAATGCTCCTACCCTGGAGATGAGTGGAGATCAGAAGATAAATTTGAAATATGTCTCAACTAGCCTACAGGCCCCCAAATGCATTGAAATCCTACATATATCCTGCCTCTGATATCAAAACAAAGATTATGGGCTTATTTTGAGTTGATTATATTGATCAGTTGAGCTATGTCAGAGTTAAAAAAAAAAAAAAAAAAGAAGAATAATGAATATTGATGATTGTACATTTTAAATGTTTTATATAAAAATATTATTATTATGTTCCATTATTTATGATAGAAAAACACAAATCAACCAATATCCTGGCCAAGAACCAGACTTGGTTTGTGATCTGAAGGGTAAAGAATATTTTTTTATCATTTTCTACTCAAAAAGATGAAATCTCTTCCGTCTGCATGGCATATCTCCCCCAGTACATTTTACACACTTTTCTGTTGTTTCGTAGCCAAAAACGGCACTGGTACTTTGTTCTATCATGCATTTCCTTCTAGATGTCTGATCATACATACCCCTTCAAGTAATTCTTTTACAGCTGTGCTGGATCAATCATCCACCATTAATTCACCCTTACACTTATCTTTTTGTACTGCAGATTGAATTGCATGCTTAAGCACAACATTGTTTGACTGTAAACATTATATATATATTAATTAATTAATTGCATGCTAAAACGCCAAATAATGTAAAAGCTGGAAGAATATTTTCTGGGATGTACCGTACCATTTCCACTTTTTCACCTTTGTCTCTATGCTGTTTCTCTGTTATATTTATTTATCTATCATACCATCAAACAGTTCAGAAATCAGAACATACAAGATAAAGCTAATATGGTTGGGAAGAGTGGCAGCAAGGCTCTGAGGGGTTGCATTAAGACGACGAGGGGGCCGTGGACGGTTCACAGGACCACCAAGAACGGCGGCGTGATTACCAAGTACCGGTACCCGTCGGAGAGGGAGCGGCAGAACAATAAGCAGAGGGAGCGGAAGCGACGCGCGGTGGCGAAAAAGATCTTCGCGGGGCTCCGGGCCCACGGCAACTACCAGCTCCCCAAGCATGCGGACTCCAACGATCTGCTCATTGCTGTTTGCCGGGAAGCCGGGTGGCAGGTTGAGGAGGATGGGACCATATTTAAGGTTAGTTTGTGATTATTTATTGTTTTGTCTTGTTAAGAATCTCACATTGATAAAATAAGAGAGCAAATATGAGTTTATAAAGCTATAGGTTAGACTAACTAATTAGTTGGATGTTTGACCCATGTGCATTATAACACAATTTTAAAATATAGCATGTCTACCATGGAAAATTATATTATTCTTAAGGTTTTGTGTTGTGGACCTTTGAGTGCAGAGAGTGCCTGTCGTCCAGAAAGAAACTAAAACTTGTGAAGAAGATGAAGACTACTGTAAATGTGAAGGAGGAGACACTTCATCACACGCTCTGGAAGCTCTTCATCACAACCTTAAAAGTATAACTACTCCAACAGCCATGTCGTCCCATGTTGAGAACTGTGATGTCCATCTTGCTCTTAAAATATAGTTTTCACCACCTTTATTTTTAACCACATGAATTACACAACTCCCACCATTAGGGAGCAGTCTTAGCATGATTTTAAGTACTCAAAGTTATGTGATTGATCACTGAAAAAACAGGGATTTAATGTGGATTTTAAAAGTGTCTAGTGTGGGTTAACATATTTATAATTTTACTATTATATGAAACAGTAACTATAATTTGATCATGGAGTTATATCATTGTCACTACAACTCTATTACTGCCATTATTATTCACCCTACTCGTGACTCGATCCCTCGTCATTCTTTATAAACTTTACTTTTGTGATCAGTTGAGTTGTCCATGCAGACATGAGACACTAATAATGCTAATTATGTTGTAAGGCATGCTTGCATTGGTAAGTTCGGGCCTTTGGATCTTGAACCACAATGTGATCTGATTAGCATTCGACTAGCTTTCATTGGATAAACAATTTGGTTGGTGTATATATATGTGACTAGTCATGCACTCTTTAATTTATCTATCTCTTAAGAGATGTCCGGGAGATTTTTGGTCTCTAGCTAGATAATTATTCACTCCTCAAATTTGATCCCAATTATTAATTTTACCACATTTGGTACTAGTTATTATCCCAAAATGTAAATTTTAATTTCTCTCATCCCAGATTGTTAAATAAAAAAATATCGTCCGTTCAAATATAATTAAATACACAATACTATTACTTATAAAATTTGCCCTTGTGCATGTTCATTAGATGTGACAAAATTAATAATTGAAAGAAGCGAGTAATAAGTGGGAGGACAAAAAATGACATGGTCAATTACATACAATGCCAAAAATAGATATCTTACAATAGTCAAAATTAAAAACATATCCTTGTTTTCCTGAATGAATATATGTTACACATAGTTGAAAATGTGAGCATAGAGGAGCTCATTCCAAACATCAGAAACTCCAGGAAGGCACCAATGTATGCAATCTGCATAGCTACTTGGGTTTGCAATTTGGTCCTCAGTTAAAGGCTCCCATTGCTTTCTGTAGATTGATGGGTGGCCTTCTCTCCTATATTGTGTGAGCTGTGTTATGTTGATGAGGTGCACTTGTAAGCCTCTCCCTTTCAGCCCATCAATGGTGGATTCCACTGTCTCCATCATCTTCGTATCTGATACGTTTACCTGGCGCTGCAAGTACTCTTCCTCCAGTAGCTCCGTTTCTCCGTAGCAATTCTCGCCTTCTTCTTTTCCCCACAATTCCGCCCTAAATCGTTAAACATGTTATGCATGTATGTTGTAAAGAATATGCAGTACACTGTGCAATTTCGGCTACTGTTTTTCTTTTATATATGACCAATTGAAACCCTCAGCTACTAACTCATTGGGTAATTAAACCATACATTCTTGTGACCTTAGTCAGCAAAGATTTACAAAGAGGTAAACCAACAAGGTTGTCACCGGCTTAAACCAATAATGCTTGTGACCTTAATTAGTTAGTAAAGAATCACAAGGAGGTAAACCAGCAAAATTGCCACTGACTCAAACCAAGAATGCTAATAAGTCCTCCCGGTAGAAGTGAACTTACAATCTTGTGGTCATCAAGTCATCAGTCTGATTAACTTAGACTACAATTACCCTTACTTTTTGAGTGATGAAGGAAACCAGTAGCTAGGCACTATTAGGGATGCACTTTGTGATCTTAGCTGGCAAAAGACTACCAGGTAAACCAACATAGATTATCTATAGGTGACCCTCTCAAAGTAAAAAAGGTCAATATATAGATCTTTCCCAGAATTCAATTTGTAGGTTTGTGATTACCCAGTTAACAACTTACTAACTTGAATGAGGTTGCTTCTAATTTATTTACTATACCTTTCGTGGACAGGGGACATGGTCATGAAAAATAATTGGGTTTTGGAGCGATTGACATGGATTTCCAGCCAGTCAGACCAGGTCTTTAAAGCCATCTCATAGCTCCGCTGCATTTCTATGACTTTGTAGATTCCATCATCGCTCCTTTCAAACGAGCCCCATCTGAACATCCAAAACAATTTAATTTAATTAATTTGTGTTTTCATTTCCTAGGTTGATGCATCTTGACGTGTACGTGTTTATACTTTTCGTGGCAATTTATGTTATACTACCTCCGTCTCAAAATGTTTGTCTGGTTCGTTTAACGAGGCTTGATTGAAGTAATTTTTAATCTAATTTTACATATTATTAAGTTTAGCATTAATATATAAAATTTATATATTTAGAAACTACATTAAAAGTACTATTAAACACACAAAAAAATAAATTTAAAAATAATAAAAAAATTACTAAAAAAAATAAGCAAAGAAGGAAGAGTTGGTTTGACCAATAAATAGTAAATAGGACAGGTAAAATGGGACAGATGGAATATTTTCATAAGGTTGGATAGTTTGCTTACAAGACTTTGATGCCGGGGCGTTTCCACCAGAGGTAGGAGTTGAAGACGAGAAAATCGGCGTCGGTCCACCGGCTGCCGTGTTTCTCAATTGCGTTGGCCCTCACTATGCGCTCTGGCAGCCGGTGGTGCGTTGGGTCGTCGGAATTCGACTCCACTAGCAACGGTGCCCAGTAGAACTCAATGCTTGCATTGTATTCCTTCAGTTCACAATCAAATTTAAGACAAAAATAAAATAAAATAAAATTATGGTGTGTATGTTTCATTTCATTGAAAAGATATTACTGAACCACATCTTTTTTTACTTTTTGCAATTATATTATAAACCCTTAATCTCAATAATTGAAAAGCAAATTTAAGAGACAAAAAAATAAAAATTAATGTTGTATATGTGCTGCATATAATCCCAAATGTTTTATTATCACATTTAATAAAAGAACAGTTTTTTTTTACTGTGGACTTAGACAATTGTCAAATCTTGTGTTCTTTACTTTATGTTATTATTATCATCTATCATTGTGTTTGTTAATCTCAACAATTGATGACAAGCTAATTAAAGAGAATTATTAGGGCAATTGAGTACTGACCCTAGCCTTGAAAATGGTCAAGGAAGAATTGTAGTTATTGTGCATGGATTTGAGAGATTGTGGGATGGCAGAATCAAGAAGGCAGACCATGGAAACCCATTGCCCTCTATTCAGCGAATCCCCAACATACACAAGCCTTTTGTTCCTCAGTCTCTCCAGCACTGCTGTGGCGTTGAACCTACCTTAATTAATTATTTATCAACATCAAAAACATCTTCCACTACCCAACCTCATAAAGAAGAACAAGTGAAATAATTAAAGAATTTCATTTCAAAACCTTGGGAGATCGCAATGATCGGGTTGCCACCTCCAGTGCTGATAATCCAAGTCTTTTCTGCCAAATTTCTGGCAAGCCAGCTGATCAGACATGAACGTACATTCTTGTTCCTTGTACAAAGGGTAAGACTCGTTGTCGTAAACCCATTTTCCTGAAAACAAATCGCACTTAGTAGACGAGTGGTTAATACCACTGGTATTTTCTTGGTTTAACACAGAGGACAAGATGTTTTGGCTCTCCCCGGTCAAGAAAACGACTCCGATGACAAGGCCGACGATGAGGACGGCCGTGAGGGAGTGGAAGCTGCACCTGATGTCCCAAAACAACGTCGATCCTGCAGGGCTTCCCGGAACGGCGGCCGATGGAGCTAGTAACTGCTGAGCAGCTTTAGCCATACAACGTATGTAACTTCTGTAGCTTTTGTTGTTGGATGACCAGAAAACCTGCCGCTACTACTCGAAAGGTTCTGTACGTTTTTGTTGTTGTAATGTTGCAAGGTTTAAGGTTAGAGGGTTAGCATTTGTGGAGGTTGTTGGAATTGAGTTTTCTTTGTCTGCTTTGATCGATTCTTCATGGTTGTTGTATGAAAAGGATGGTCGGTCATGTAGATATGTTGCTTAGCTTGGAGTCACTGAATGGGGTTGAATTGACCAATCTGCCCCGCTTGCTTATGAAAACTGGAGGCTTATTATCTAGTTATCTTTGTTGCGAGGATGGGGGCTTTTTGGTCTTGTGCACTGTGCAGAGTTTACTTGGTGGAGTGTCATGGCAAGGAAAGGGATTTTGCAGGTAGGAGTAGTTGGATTCTCAGTGTCCATGTTAGCGTTGATGTCAAGTTTTAATTTCGTTAATTAGTTTCTTTGACTTTTCTAGATCTGACTTAGTTTGACCTCCGATCCTAAACTCAGTAAGTAACAATGTGATTATAAAGCTTTATGTTTTTGTATGTGTCTGTTAAGCAGATACTATAGTACAGTGCATTACTATTTGGCCTTTCATGCTAGAATTAACTTGTTTTCGCGTGCATTCATTCACGGGTGAATCACAATTTTTACCTCCATCTAAAGGGTGTGAAACAAGTGCAAAAAATCTTACCCCTAAGTAGAATGCATGACTATTATAGTCTCACCCATTTTTATTTTCTTTATCTTTTTTGAAAGTAAAAGTGAGAGGACTCCTCTAAATTATAAGAAAATAATATTTTTTTATCCTTTAATTATATCCTCCCTCATTTTTGTCTCTCAATTGTCTGCTTGCTTTTTCAACCAAAATTCTAATAGAATTTAAAGACAAAAAATAATTTCATAAACAATTGAGTGATTAAAAGTGACAACACATTTAATTAAGAGACAAAAAGTGTCATTTTTCAAATATACTTCCGCGTATTCAAAAGGTAATGATATTTATAATACTAAAATCTCACTTTTTGAAAATCATCTTAAAGTAATTAGAATTAGGGATGAAAATAGGTTGAGCCAAGCAGGGCTTTAGAAAATATAATTAAGCATGAATTTACTAGTGAAATCTAAGACCCGAGTTTGAGCAAATTATTATGTAGATCTAAGTTCACCTTGTAAGGTCAGACATAGACCCCTATGAAAGAGTTTGGCATATTTTAATCCCTAATTAGAATATCAAAACTTATTAAAAACGTCTATTTTGATCAATGTTTCAACCATTTAAAATCGAGAAAATTCATGAGCTATATATATTTCTAACCATTTATTTCTTGCCAAGCACCTTGTGCTCAAATGGCATGTAGTGGCATCCCTCATATGAAAGGTCATATCGAAATTGACTCTTTGTGCTTCAATAGGTTGAGAGAGTATAGATGAACAGATACTACAATGTAATAGGGTCAGTTGTATTAAAAAAAAAAACAAAGGTGATCAAGGATAATAATAATAAATAAATAAATAAATAAAGGCATTGTCTTTTGGAAAATTTTTAAATTTTAAAAGTTAAACTGTTATTTTATACGGGGAAATAGTTTATAATTTCCAAATATTACATTACGACAAAGGGAGTTGGTCCGTAGGACAAAAGAACGGCTGAAATTACGAAGAAGAACTGAGAAAACAACAGAAAATGGAGGGAAAACGACACAGTCATGTTTTTGGCTGAAAATTCGCCAAGAACAAACGGAGACTACATTTCTCTCCTCTCTCTAATCCAATTGCGTTCCTGGGAGAAAGAGAGACCGCCTCTTCAATCAATTCGTATGCAAAGCTCTTATTCGTACCGTCATCTTTACGCACAAATACTGTGATATACGTATAGGGATTAGGGATGGATTCGATAATGGGCAAGGTGGGGTCTTACTGGGTAGGCCAGAAAGCCAGCAGCGATCTCAACTCCGTCGGCAATGATATCAACGTAACATCCTTATCCTTGTTTGTTACTCCCGTTTCTTAAATTTTGCGTTTTGCAATTGCATTCCTGTGATGTTTGATTTTGCTGATCGGTTTAATCCATTTGAGCATTTGATTCTGGGATTTCAGTGAATGATGACGATGAATCATTAATTGCTATGGTGTTCTGTGTAAGATTATGAAATCATATTGTTCATTAATGTTGATCATATGCTTATCAAGGTTATTTGGGATCCGGGATGAAATAATTTGGTTTGTTGGGTTGAAAGTAGAACCATACGCCATAAAATTATCTGGGGATTAGGTTTAATTGCATTTTGTCCAATAGTTATAACATGGAACTAGGTCCACCTTGCAAGGCTAGCCCATCACAATTTACATATTGAATTGTGAGCATTTAGTATATAAATTATGAATATTTAGTTGTGATCATTTAGTATATAAATTGTGAACATTCAGTATATAAATTGTGTATTTTGAACCCGACTAAATAGTAGATGGATAAATTACTATGACTCAGCGGTTCATTAGGTGGGAAGAATATCCACAAGGACGGACCTGCCCAGGCTGATAGCATTTCTCATTGAGGCTTTGGTGGGCAATGTTAGAGACTTGCCAAATGTGGTGTAATGCAAACAGTGTTAATGCTTTAGATTTAAAAAAGAAAAAGTCAATGCACACACATCTCAGGAACATGAAGGTCTTGTGCCTAAATGGCTTAGAATTTGCTTTAAATCAGTGTATCTTTTTTAGACTCCTAGCTTGCCAATCCACAACAAGCATGATCACAATTATATCTTGGTGATAAAGAATTTCTTATAAAATTCACATCTGTGAATTTAGTTGATTTTCGGTTTCAGACAAACTAATATTGATTGGAGCCATTTGAAGAGAGATTGCATGTTTGCTATTAGGTTTCCCTTCAATTTGTTTTGTTCTTTCTTTTGGCATTTCGTAGCTAACTGTTTTCCTTGTTTACTACATAGTCTGTGTCAAACAGCATAGAAGGAGGAGCCAAATGGTTGGTTAACAAAATTAAAGGTGTGTTCATACATTTCAGTAATTCATTCTACTAGTTTCATTTGTTCACAAATACTTGCATACACAAGCTACCTGCATCCCATGAATAATTTGTATTCAAATTATGTAATACCAATGATCAAGCGGTAACAGTTCAAAAGATGATATATTAAACCACCTAAACATTAGTTTATTATGATTTAAACAATTAAACATTGATTTTTTTTTTGAAACCCACAAGTACTATCCGAGAGTGTACACTGGGTATGACCCCTCTTTGTGACTCTAGCCGGCAAAGGACCACAGGTAAACCAGCTTAGGTTGCTCATAGCTGACCAGCTCAAACCAAGAAGGCCAATAGGCTGCTTCCACTGGGGGGTCAAACTTAAAACCTTGTGGTTACCAAGCCAAACATTGACGTTTATTGTTTTAACAATCTGAATGTCATCTATAAGGGGGGTGCACACACTATGCATGTCATTTGTTTTGTCTGTCTTCAATTGAATGCAGAAGAGAGTGAATTTCTATAAGAGTTTTTTTAAAGTATTTTGTAAAGAAAGATCTGATTTTTTATTTTTTTTTGTATCTATTACATTAATGAGACTAAAAGATTGGCTTTTGCAGGATCGGTACAAAAGCCACTACCAGAGCTGCTTAAGGACTATGAATTACCAATAGGTATTTTCCCTCGTGACGCCACAAACTATGAATTTGATGAAGAGACACGGAAGCTGACTGTCAATATACCGTCCATATGTGAAGTGTGCTACAAGGATTCATCTGTTTTGCGATTTAATACTACCGTAACTGGGTGTCTTGACAAGGGAAAGCTAAGTGACATTGACGGGATTAAAACAAAGGTGATGATTTGGGTGAAAGTGTCTGCAATTTCGTGTGATAACTCAAAACTCCATTTCTCAGTTGGCATGAAGAAAACCAGAAATAAAGATGCTTATGAGTATAACAAAGATGGAGTAAGAGTAGAAAAGTTCTAGTGTTATCGAAGTCATTATGATATAATTTGTGCCTCTTCTGGGAGCTGTATGTTGGTATTTCACTGTGTAATTCTTACTTATCAAAATGAAAATGTGTTTTGCATTCTCTTTTTCCTTTTTGAATTAAGTTTAAAGGGTGTGATATTATTTATGAATTTCGCCTTGATGCAACAAAAAACATGATTTCAGTACTAAAAGTTCAAGAATTATGCTGGGAAAAAATGATGCACCAGCCGGGAATCGAACCCGGGTCTGTACCGTGGCAGGGTACTATTCTACCACTAGACCACTAGTGCTTTGCAGAAGGCTTCTAAAACAACTTTTTTAGTAGAAAGAAATTCACTGCTTATTTTGTTTTTTTCTTTTTTTTTTTTGAAAGGCTTGTTTTTAAAATTTACCATATTAGTAATTTAATTTTTTGTAATTTATTAGTTATATATCAATATATCATGTTATCTTTATATTTATATATTTTAAAGAAAAGTTAACAAATTTCTGAATGAAATTAAATACTCCGTACAAGAATGCCTTTAGATCATAGACCCAAAAGTATAAGGATATAATTGAATAATTTATTTTAAATTAATAATGGGAAGGGCATTCTAAAAGGAACACCTTTGTGGCATCAAACACCAAGCTTTCATCAACCAAACACCCAAACAATCCTCCATCAAAAATCAAAAATCAAAATCATTCCAAGGCCTTTCGGGGTTGGACCAAAACCCACAACCCATGTGTATAGTAGGTAGAACTCCAAAGTCCAAACAAAAGTATGTCTCATTCTACTTTGCTCTCAAAACACTTTTTTTAATCACATTTAGCTATACATCAATGTTCAATTTGCAGCAACGTAACCCAATTTTGGACAGTGAAGACAGGTTCGACATTATATTGGAATTGGGAGAGACCGGCAGATAGAGCTTTTTTCACTGTGATCCTATTCCTGGTAAGGGTTCAAGTGTTACGCCAAACTTTTTCATTCCAACATATCGCAGCCAAACACACCTTCCTTCCTCTTCCAGTATCTTAAAATTTTATGCAAAATCTTCTTCTCCATCGACCAACTCCTCCACCATGTAATTCTTACTTCTCGAAATGAACATGTGTTTGGAATTCTCTTTTTTCCTTTTTGAATTAAATTTAAAGGGCGTGAGATTGTTTATGAATTTCGCCTTAGCTTGATGCAACCAAAAACATGATTTCACTACTGAATTCACCGGGAAAAAGAAGAATGCACCAGCCGGGAATCGAACCCGGGTCTGTACCGTGGCAGGGTACTATTCTACCACTAGACCACTGGTGCGTTGTTGAACATTTGTAAGAACCTCTCTTAAAGTAGAATAAATTTCACTGTTTGTTTTTTAAAATTTAGCATATTAGTAATTTAATTTTAAAAATACAATTTAAAATGCTAAATTCCCCGACCTCAATACGAAAGCCGAGCGAATGACTAATCAATGCATACCTTTTGCCCCACCTTAAGATCGGT
Source organism: Ipomoea batatas (assembly GCA_002525835.2). Taxonomy (NCBI): domain Eukaryota; kingdom Viridiplantae; phylum Streptophyta; class Magnoliopsida; order Solanales; family Convolvulaceae; genus Ipomoea; species Ipomoea batatas. The sequence goes on along the minus strand of CM008334.1, from coordinate 11,885,350 downwards.
TCTGATCTTGCGAGGTCGAGACAATTAACCCGACTTAGAGAGCAAAGCCTTAATTCTTGATCTCAGCCCGACCTCACCATTTAGTGGCCAATCAGAATATCGTGGCACGTAGACTGCACGACCACCGAATTTGCTGACTGCATGCGTAACACGTATCAAGCATGCTGAGAGTCCAGCATATGTCCCTTCCCATCTCATATAAATATCGCATTTAATGCTAGAAGGATGAGACTTTTGAGAGATTCTCACTTAAAGATCATTAGGCTTAGGACTCTCCGACCTTTTATCACTCTCTCCACAGCTCAAACACCTAAACCAACAAGCAGACCTATCAATGTTACTATACTATAAGATCTGCCCCAAAATTCAACTACCTATTCGTACATATTTACCACACCATTCATTTACAAAACAAATTGTATTACAATTTTGTTCTCTATACCCTGAAAACCTGTGACACAATTTTGCTCTGAAAAGGGAGTTTATTTATCAACACCTCGATCCACTTGAATTATACAGCAATATACAAGTATCCAGAAACCATTACAATCAGCAATAATGGCTTTGTTTAGTTCATGTATGTGCTGTGTTATTTAAAAGGCCACAATAGTAATGCAGAGGCTATGCTATTCCAGTTGCTCAAAACAGAGTATTGAGCTAAATGCTGAGAAATTATCAGTCTACTGAACTATTCTTATCATTGAGTTGCTGGAAAAACTCTTTTGCTGCTTCATATGTAGACCAGCAGATTGCAGCAGCAGGGGCATGGAACAGGATTCTGGGAATCCAACCCCTCATTAGTCCTCCATACCCATCCTTCTTCACTATTGTTTGGATCACGTCGCCAATTGAGCCACTTGAAAATCGATCACATCCGCATACACCCTGACACAGTTCAAGGCAGAATAATGATTACAAGTAGGTAGCATGTGCAGATTTCAGGGCAACAATGAAAGAGCCAAACAGAAACTCCAGTATGATATTCCCAATATATGCAGATCAGAGCAACACTTTTGGCCATTTTTGGTCTATTTTTTGCTGATTTCCCTTGTATCAGAAGAAGAATAG
>CM008334.1:11820530-11835675 GCA_002525835.2 Ipomoea batatas | reverse complement strand
CGAGCGCGTTAGAGCCTATCTTTATGACGCTGCTTAGACTTAGTTTTATGATGTTTAGACTTTGGTTTTTAGGCCTGTGTGCCATTGGAGATTTTATATACTCTTGACTAGTACCTTGGATATTGTTAAACATGACTTGAGGATTTTTTTTATTATTTATGCATGACAGTTTAGTTCGTTTCTTATGGTTAGCCTGTGCATCTAGGCCGTGTTTCTACCTATATGTGGCATGATGCCCCTTAAGTTTTAAATTCGCTTCCGCTTTGTTATGTTGTTGGTTGAGATAGGCAGCTGTTGTGTTGAGTTTTATCTATCTCGGCTTGTGTAAGGTTGGGGTGTCACAAAGACCGCTAAACCCATGCCAACCAAACGTAAGAAATATGCTAAGGAAGTGAGGTCTCAAATGACGGCTATAACATAAAAATTTTGTTCACACCTTTCAAGCATGCAAATGACAAAAAGATTTTCACGTTGTATCTTCTAGGGGCCTCCAGCCGATCCAACTAGTGGGAACGATGTGCACCCCCTAGTCAATTTCCAACCAGAACGCCAAAGCCCCTTTACGCAATATAAGTGAGGGCAGGGATATGACACCCCAACCTTACACAAGCTGAGATAGATAAAACTTAACACAACAGCTGCCTATCTCAACCAAAACCATAACATAGCGGAAGCGAATTTAAAACCTAAGGGGCATCATGCCACATCTAGGAAAGATAACACAACCTAGATGCACAGGCTAACCATAAGAACTGAACTGTAACTGCATAAACGATAATCCTCAAATCATGTTTCAAAATATCCAACAACACAGGCCCGAAACACAAAGTCTAAACAACATAAGCTAAGTCTAAGCATCCTCATAACGGTAAGCTCATACGCGCTCTCGCTTAGACTTACTCCATACCTGGAAAACACACAAAGAACCATTAGCAAAAGACTGCTAAGCAACCACCATTCACACCCGCAAGGAAGCATAGATATACATAAGCTTGTAATTAGGTTTACACACCCATATAGAATATAAACACCAACAAATTGTCAATAGTTCAAAACGGATACTCAACAACAATAAACTGAACGAATCATAAGCCAAGACTCATCCCAACGAAGCCAATATCCAATAACGAGAGTACAATACAACGAATCAATAAACAAGATACCAACTGAACAACAACCAAAAAGAAACTAACCAACCATAACGAGAACAACAAGATATCAACCAAATATACACAAGGAACTCATGAATACATAAACCAAGAAAGAAATCCCAACTCCAACCTCCAAACCCTCATACCAACCATCATACCAAACCCAACCATAGTCAGAAGTCAGAAGTCAGAAGTCAGATACGCAGGGGTAATGAACCCAATCACAGGGACCGAAGTCCAATCACGGGGACCGATGTCCAATCACAGAGACCTAAGTCCAATCACAGGGGTAATGAACCCAATCACAGGGACCGAAGTCCAATCACAGGGACCGAAGTCCAAAGTCAGAAGTCAATAGTCAATGGTAGCACAGTTAGTTCACCCCACAACCTCCAAAAGATACCAAGGAATCCACCACCACATACTCATACTCCAACCTCAACCCAAAACAACCAAACAAAGTGTTCATCTCAACTATGAACACAAACCAACTCCCAGGCACTGTTGCAAAAATCCCCGCCTAGGCCGCCTAGGCACCCGCCTAGGCGCTAGGCGCTCCTAGACCATGGCGAATTGATCCTTAGGCATCCGCCTAGGTGGGCGGCCGCCTAGGAGGCCGCCTAGCGCCTAACTCGGCCGGCTAGGCCGAGTTGGCGGCCGCCTAGGCCGAATTTGGCCGAGTTAACTCGCCCAACTCGACAGAGTTAGCCGAGTTAACTCGAGCGAGTCGGCATTGTTAATTTTATTATTATATTTATATGTATTTAAATTTATTTATTTATACAAGTAAGAGAAGGAAGAGATATATATATGTAATATATAATATAATATATGACATACACCCACACACATGAATTAATTTTTTGTTTTTATAGGTCGCCGTCTAGAACCGCCTAGGTACCGCCTAGGCGCCGCCTAGACCGCTTAGGCGCTAGGCGCTAGTTTACCGCCCGACTAGCGCCTAGCGCCTACTGCAACCATGCTCCCAGGTAATGAATTCAAGGAATCAATAAACCATGAGTACAAAAAGAGGAACCAAAAGACATGAATCAATACTCCAAGATATGGTATAAATACCCAACAAACGACATGAATAAATACTCCAAAGACATGGTAAAATACCCAACAAAACACTCCAACAATATTCAGAACAAAGGGGAAACAAACAGACAACAACAACCAAAAACAGTCTCTGGAATCCAACTTCCTGAGACTATGCGGAGCTCTCCAACGGAGCTCGGACCTCCGCCGCCCTCCTCCGCAAGGAGGAGACGGTCCCCCTCAACGGGCCAACCACCTCCGCCCGTGCCCACCGATCTGGCCTTGCGGATCTCCTCGGCGGGGCACATTATTCCTCCTCGGACCTCCGCAAGGTCTCCCACACTCCCCAGAATCCAGTTTCTGCCCAGATACGAAGACTCATTCCAGAATGCAACAATCAGATCAAAATACACCAACATTTCATCTAATTAGAGGCCAAAAACATGGAAATCCAAACCAACACATGATCATAACAACACTAGGCAAAAGATCAAGATTCAAGATCATGAAATCCAACAAATACAACCAAGAATAGGGCTAAACACCAAGAAATTTCAGGATTTCCAACACTAAAAATATCATATAGAATGAGAGTGTAAAAATAGATTTTGATGGACATAGTGGTTACCTCAAGGAGCTCTTTTCACCCAAGCCAAGCCTCAACAATGCTCACAAAGCCCCACCACCTTCTTGATCATCTTTTACCCAAAGAACCCCAAAAGAGAACACATAAGAACATGCATAAAGACTAGTAAAACCATAAAATGCAATGAATATTCTTAGCTAGATGCACTTACCCAAACTTAAACAAGCCTAAAGGAGCAATCTTGACTTGAAAACTTGTAGGAGAAATGAAGATCAAATTTGCAGAAATTAGATGGAAAGTGGCGTGAAAGGCAATGGGTAGGGAAGAGAGAGAGAGTGAAAACCTTTAGGGAAATTTAGTCTTGAATATATATACTACAATGCATATATTATATTAGGGTGAAAGACTTGATAAGAAATGGGCTCAAATCATATATTATATTACTTACAAGAATATAATATGTACAAGATTAATAAGTTGGGCTAATGAATTCATCCCTTACAATTAAATATATACATTAGAATAAAGAAGCCCATAAGATGTCTTAAAGACATTATACTTTTATATATTAAGAAATTGGGCCATTGTAAGGATAATTTAATTATAGGAATTGTAAGGATCCAAATTGAATAAAATCCCTTACAAGAATAAATTCAAGAATTGGGCTTTCAATTAGAATAATTAAATTAGGCTCAAGAAATATATATATATATATATATATATATATATATATATATATATATGTATTAAATTGAAAGAACTAGCCCAATTAAAATAAATAAATTGCCCAAGAAATTAATTATCGATCGAAAGGCTTGAACGAATTTACGGGGTGTTACAAGGGACATGGACCGCTCATCCCCATGGCTTGGGCGATCACTCTATTTTCTCAGCCCCCTCGGATCTCATTTTCGGGCGACCCGACTTCACATGGATCTCCATGTTTTTTCGAAGGTCAATGCAATGGGTGTCCGAATCCAAGCGGGGTGGCTCACCTCCTCTCAATTTTCTCATTTTCTAGAATCTCTTTGGGACAACCGACTTCACGTGGATCTTCACGCTTTTTCTAAGACGGTGCAATGGTTGCCCCATATTCTAGCAAGATGGCTCACCTCTTATTTTATCTCAGGTAGTGGCCATATCGAAGCCTTTTTACTTTTCACCATATCAACCCCTCATGCCTCTTTCTAGGGAGTAGGGATTTTTCACTCAAAGCCCACTTTAAGGCTCTCCTTTTGCCCCATGTCTTGCTAAGATTAATTCAATTTCCGGGCCTCGCAATTTTTTTATCTTTCTAAAACTCAAGGGGTTTACACTCCCACTTCGAGAGATCTTTGACTGAGGTCCAAACAAAATACAAGGTGAAGAACATGCAAGCACACATAAAAACTTTTTAAGTTTGGGTAAAATTGTGCAATTTGGTGCAAAGTGTAACTTCCAAAGCATATTTAAAACATTCGTATTTGGCACAAGGTTAGGAGCCTTCTTAGATATTATTGGCAATAACACGCCCTCTAGTTCTTATACCTTATTATTCAATCAATCAACTTTTTCAAGAAGCATACACCCTTTCCAAACTTAAAAGTAAACATCGTCCTCGATGTTTCCATAACGAACGGAGGGAAAAAGGATATACGGTTCAAAGGGTTCCACAAATGCCCCTTCTCCACACTTAAAAGTGTGAACTGGGCTAAAACAATTCTAATAGTAATAAGATCACATCCGACACAACAACGTCATGCAACTCTTCATATGTGATACAAGGAAATATAACAGTCAAAATCAAACAGGGCATCTAAAAGGGATAAAAGAAATACTCACAAGGTGTAACACCCCCAATTTCTAATACAGGATTAAACATAAGTAAACAATATTTCTCGCTAACCATTCTGACAATAAATGCGGAAGCAATTTCAAACTATAACCACGGGGTGTTATGCCATGCTCGGGCCAACTCACTAAGCCCAAACGCACAGGCTATACAGGTTTCTAACTACAATCCATATTACAACAATTCTCTATCCGAATTACAAACCAACTATAATACAAAATTTTAGGTTCTACCTAAACCATTATACCAAAGTGACTTCCAAGGCAACTAGCTCTACACCGCGCTCTCAAAACTAGACACAAACTTCAGATCCTGAAAACATTAAGGTTTGAAAAACGCAAATAAAAGAATTAGCATAAAATGCTAAGTAAGCTCTACTCCGCCCTGTAAAATAATACATTAATAGCTAGAAAAAAATAGCTATACTTTGTAAATAGATTTTGATACTTAAGTTTACCATACTCCATAAACCATTTAGCCAAAAGCTTAAAAAGAATGTTTCCCAAAGGACTTTCCAAAATAGGTAGTAGTTCTCAAAAGATTTAACTCACACCAAAGATAAGCAAGATATAAACTTTCTCATGTTTTTACTAAATACGTTTGAGCCAAATAGTAATTTTATAAACCAACACTACTCACTCTCAAAGTCTACTATACTAATAAGAGCCAAAGAGAGTTAGGCCTAAAATGGGTAGAAAAAATGGCGGTAATCAAATGGATGGTTCAGATGAATTATTTAATCAAATAGATGGCTAAGATAATTCAGATTAATATTATTCATAGAGATTACCTAATTTAACCTTACTTTTATGATTTTCCGTTAAGTTTTCCGTTAAATATTCTCTTCTCTGTTAATATTCCGTTAACTTTTAACTTACCCATTAATTTCTATAAGAAAGGTCTTAGGTTCGAACCTCATCTCAATCAAATTTGACATAATTAATAAGTTTTTTACTCTATTTTACTCTTATTAAATTAAATAAATTAGTAGCTACAACATAAAATGATACATATGTATTTCTTTAATTTAGAATTATGTGTCTACAATACCTTTATTTGAAAAAATTATTCATTTCTTTAATTTAGAATTATGTGTCTATAATTTAGAATGTTTACAATATCTTGTAATTAAATATCAAAGTTATAGTACAAAATAATGTTATCTATTTATTTACCAAATATTTTATTAATACTATGAAAAAAAATTAAATAATTTGAAGCTAATTATATTAACTACTTGGGGATTGGTTGACAAAGAGAGTACTCAAATAGCCCAACAAATTGAAGCGGAATCACTCTATTTTACTCTTATTGAATTAAATAAATTAGTATTTACACCAAAAAATGATACATATGTATTTCTTTAATGTCATCTATGCTACCAACAATAACCGAATTGCAAATAACACACTACCAACAAAAAGGAAGAGAACAAATAGTAAAGATGAAGACAATGACAATGTTACTCAAAAGATAATTATGTACACTTTAAAAAAAATTCAAATTAAAAGTAGTATTTATTTAGACTGTCATTTTTAGACAGACTATCGATTTTACAAGGTTGCAAACATTTATTTTAGTAATAATTATAATGAATTTTCTATATTATCTTGAATTCATATACTTTGAGTTAGATATTTAAATAAAAAAATTCGACATTCAATTACCCATGTATAAACTTCTCATATATAATCTTACATTGATATACTTTTAAATATTTATTTAAATGTAAACATTGAGCATTAACCCATTCGCGCAATGCGCGTATAAAACTAGTATCATGAATAAGGAGGAATACAATTCCATATTTGTTCATAAACACTTCCAGAGTAAAATAAAATATAGATATGGAGGAACTAATAAAACCATCTGCATAGCTCATCATATAATCATTTCGAGATATAGATTTTCTCAAATATCAATATATTAAAACAATACATAAGTGGAGGTATCCCAATCATCTCAAATCATAATCGAAGAATCATATCACAAGTGTGGAGGTAACAATGGGCCTAACAAGGCAGGAACTCCACCGCAGCGAAGCCCTAGTGAACGGTGCTTCCCACACAACCGCCACCACCACCTACCAGTGGAACCTCACTTCTCACAATATCAATCACTCTCAATGACAATGGAAACAGAACTAGAACCTTAAGTGTGCACGCCCCCTAATTGGGATTCCAAGCCCAACGGGTAGTTACTAGTCCTGGCAACCCAGGATTTTTCTACCAGGTTACCCACCTCATAATCAAATGGAGCCGGAGCTCATATCAACAATCAAATGGAGCCGGAGCTCATCCTCCAACACAATCCACACAGAAAGGGATAAACCTCCAAAACAATACATTTTTATATATAATTCCTCCAATAATAATAATAATAAGAATAATAATAATAATAATAATAACAATCCAAAATGAATTTTTATAAACATTCTCATTTGCCCGTAGGCTATTGAAATCATAGTTTTCAAACTAACATAGGGGTATATAATACCCATCAATATCCACACTCCAAAATAAGGCTTATAACCAAAAATAGCATTTATAGTATACGAAAACATATTTTCAACTCATATAATTTTTCAAAAGATTCCCAATATAAATATGCACATACTCATAGATTTGTAAATGACATGTCAATACCAAAATAACCATACTTTGCTATTTATCACACTTTGAAAACATAACACATTTTCAAGATAGTTTAAGAACATAAATTAGATAAATAGCATATTTTAGATAGGGCAAAGTAGTTTGAACGGACATAGAAACTTACCTCAAAACTAAGCTCTCAAAGCACATCAAATCCTAGGCTTTACTAAGCCAATCCATAATAAGGAATCTGCAAATTAAACAATCTAATAATATTATTTTTACTAATACTAGTACGTAAACCTAATCTCTTTACCTAACATTATCTATTATCTATAGTCCATAATCAATCCACTGTTAACCTATTATCATCCTACTCCAAACTCATTATCATTAATTATTAATTACGAAATAATGGTCATGTCAATATTAATCCACAATCAATTCTTTATCAACAACATGACCAATCATAATGCTTCATTAACACTTAATCATTCACCATTAACCCCTAATCAATAAGCATTCTCATTAATTCATGAATAATCCATAAGCATCCCTTAATCATCATTAACTCATAATTAAACTTAATAATAGCATCATTAACAACATTTATTTACAATCTCTTCATCATTAGTCCATAACCCATGTATCAACCTAACATTTAAACATTACCATTTATCCAGTGTTCGAATCTTACTTGCTACATTTTAAAGCCTAATGGAGGAACCTTGGAGCTAGTCACACGGCCAAGACTTTTGGAGTTAATTTTGGTCAATGGAGCTAGTCAAGGTCAACATAGAGCAACTTTGCATGGATTACATACGCGTGAACACTACACCATTTCTACACGCGTGAAAGGTATTTTAAAGCACTATGGAGCATGCTATGGAGCAACTAAGAGTGGAACTTACACTTAGTCATTTTTGCATGTCTCAAATATTTTACAAGGTTCAGTACGTGATGCTACGAACCAGAAGAAACTTGAAGGTGGTGATTTTCTGAAGATTATTGTTCATACTCAAGCAAGAGCCACCCGGAAAATATTTTGAAAGATCAACTTGCCCAAGATCAAGATCAAGAATGCAACAAAGTCAAAAGTATCAGGCTCTGAAGGATACAAAGTCTGCAATATCAAGCCGAGAAGGCAACAAAGTCAAAAATTGGAGGCTACAAGTTTCAAGGATCAATCAAGCCGTAAAATAAGACTTTGTGAGCAAATTGCAGAGCTAATTTTTCTAAAATTACCAGTGGCATTAAATGAGCAGATCAAATTGGAGATTTTATCAAATCAAATTGGCAAGTTATCAGATCAACGGTACAGTCATTAAATGAGAAGGTATGGCCATCAAGATCAGATTGGAATGACCAATCAGATCAAGTGAACGTTCAAAATCTGAATGTTCATAACGGGCAAATAATTCTTTGAATTATAAAAAGCCCAAGAAGACTTGAAGACACGAGAAGAAGAGGCAATACAGCACTACGAACCAAAAACGTGAAAATCAACAAGTGGTATTTCTGAGCGGTGAATGCGATCAAAATACAAAGTGCTGAGATATTGAGCTATACAAGAGAAGATTTCAAGTCTTAGAAAAAGAAATCTTTATTTCTTTGAACAACAGTTGTATCTCTAATGAGAGTAGAAAGGAGTGTAGCTGGGTGCGTAACACTCTGGTGAACTAAGTGCAGCTTTGTGCGTAACACTTAGTTGGAACTTAGCTTTGTGCGTAGCGTTCGGGAACGTAGCTTTGTGCGTAGCGTTCGGGGAGCGTAGCTTTGTGCGTAGCGCTCGGGAGCTTAGCTTTGTGCGAAGAGCTCGTGGTTGAGTGTAGCTTTGTGCGTAGCACTCGGGAGTTTCACTATTGTATCTGGGTGATTGAAGATAGTGGAAATCTAACTTGGAGAATGAAGATGTGGAGTAGGAGAATTACACCATATCCGAACCACTATAAATCTCTGCCTCTCATTTACTTTACTGCACTTTACATATTTGCATGCTTTAACTCACTAACCCTTTACGTACTGTGTTGATCATATCATCTGGGTTTGTGTGTTCCCACGTTCGCATGTGGCTCAAACTTTGCATACATATTCTTTGAGCTATTCTAAGGTTTTCCAACGTATTGCATGCGAGTTATCTCTTCAGTTTTACGCACTTTTGTTTTATAGCACTTTACCGTATGATATTCCGCTGCACATTTCAAGTTGAATTTATTCACATGAAATCTCTGTTGTTAAAATGTTATAAAGTTTTTAATTGTTAGAAAAGTCTATTCACCCCCCCCCCCTCTAGACTTTTCACCACTCTATCGGGACCAACAAGTGGTATAAGAGCGGTTGTCTATTGAGTCAATATTTGACTGCTAGACAGATCTCATAAACTTCAAGATGAAGAGAGACTTAGCTCCGAACCTATTGTTTTCATTAGACAAATTTGATGATTGGAAAATACGTATGCAGGTTCATCTATCCGCATTACATGATGAGATGTGGGAAGTAATTACCGGCGGTCCGATCAAAATTCTTAAAGTCAATACCGCAACCGCACAAATAAGTACAACACCACAGTACATTCCTAAACCCAAATATGAATGGGGTCCTGAAGACAGACAACGAAATAACTTGGACAACATTGTTAAGGATATTTTATTCAAAGCTATCGACGATGCAATTTTCCCAAAGGTTCGAAAATGCAAAACCGCAAAAGAAGTTTGGGAGACACTAGTCAAAATGGGCGAAGGAGACGAGCAAGAAAAAGAGAACAAACTCACAATAGCATTGAAGAAATTTGAGGATTTCAAAATGCTAAATGGTGAGAGCATAGCCGAAATGGAAGCAAGATTTGTTAAAATCTTAGGAGAAATTGCTGATCTTGGAAAGGAGATTGATCAGAAGAAAATATCACTCAAAATCCTACGTGGACTACCGTCAAATTGGGACATGAAGGTCACAACCATGCGAGACCATAGGGATCTCAAAACGCTTGCAACCGACAAGCTATTTAGTGATCTAAAAGCTTATGAGTTTGAGATGAAAACAAGAAAAGAAGAAGAACGCGAAGAAAGAAATACCGCACTAGTCACCGAACAACCGTCTACATCGAGGTCACTAGATAATAGTGAATTTTTATCTGACAAAAATTTTGCTTTGTTTGTTAGGAAATTTAAGAAGTTCATGAGGAAAAAGAACAACAAAAATTTTCCTCAAGCCAATACACCCAGATGGACGAAAAAGGAAGGTCCAGATGCGAATTTGTGTTACAATTGTAGAAAGCTAGGACACTTTATCGCAGAATGTCCTTATCCAAAAGTGAGCAAAAACCAAGGTGATAATGCTTAGGAGGACACCAAGGCAAAAGAAAGAAGATTCAAGAAACACAAAAGGAAAGCTTTAATTAGTGAGCCACTTGAGTCAAGTGAAAGTGATGAGTCATCTAGTGGAGAAAGTGACACCTCAAAGGATGACAATGCTTTATTCTGCATGGATGATTCAAGTAGTTCAACAATTCAAGATCTATGCTTAATGGCGCATGAAGTTGAAGAAGATGAGGTAACATCTAAATCTTTTGATTCTGCTAGTACTTCTTTTTCTAGAGAGTCCTTCTCTCAATTTATGAGAGATTGTCAGACCGTTATGGACACTCACTTTCAACTCGAAGAGCGCAATAAATTTTTGATTCTTGAAAAAGATGAAATAAATGAAAAATTTCAAAATGCTCTGTCCGAGGTGAAAGAATTGAAGGCTAAAATTATTTACCTTCAAGAAGAGTGTAAATCAAGGGAAGTGAGAGAACACAACCTCAGGGGAGTAATAGCTACATTTACTCATTCATCCAAAATAATGGATAAAATGGTAAATATGCAAAAATCCTCAGGAGATAAAACCGGTTTAGGTTATGATCCATCGTGTTCTCAAGCCTCTCAGAAGTTGACCAATTCTACTACGACTTTAGATAATAAAGTACAAGTGGTGAAATTTGTCAAAGGTCAAGATTGCACAGTGAGACAAGAAATTGGTTATCAAAAAATTGCCAAAAATAGCATTGTTGGGCCGAAGCCTTATTATCGAAATATTTCGCCAAGTCAGTCAAAGAGGCAAAGTTTTGTTCCTTTAAGGAAATATTCCAATGAGTTTAGTGCACAAAAAACAACATTTGAAAAGGAAAGATTTTCGAATGGTGGGCCAGGGAGATTTTATCCCTTTGAGCAATATTGGTACAAAGAAATTAAACCATGGGTAAAATCAAGGTTTAATTCCTTTAAGGTCTCTTCCCAAGTGCCTAAAAATCGAGTCAGTTTTCAAAACCGCGCACCGAAAGTCTTTTCCAAAATCAGTTATAATTATAAAGTCAACAATGGTTACAAATCACCTTTACTTGGTTCAGTAAGGACAAGGTGGATTTGGGTACCAAAAATTATTAACCCCCAAGGACCCAAGCAAAACTGGGTACCTAAAAATGCTTAATTTGTTTACAGGAAGTTTGGTACTTCGATAGTGGATGTTTGCATCACATGACTGGAAATAAATCTAGTCTAGTGAATTTTAAAAATATCGAAGGACCAAAAGTAGTTTTTGGAGGAAAAGATCGATACGGCCAAACCAAAGGAATCGGAACAGTTGAGTGCAACGGATTAAAGGTTGAAGATGTATCATATGTGGAAGGACTAAAATTCAATCTCTTCAGTACAAGCCAATTTTGTGACAAAGGTTACTTAGTAGAATTTTTCAGAGACAAATGTCAAGTGAAAAATGAAACTACAAGAGAAATTGTACTGCAAGGAACGAGAAAAAAAAACATGTACGTTGTTGATTGGTCTACAACAAAGGAGTCAATATGCTTAGTTGCCAGCAACACAAATGCTACAAGCTGGGAATGACACAAGAAGCTGAATCATTTGAATTTCAAAACAATCAACAAGCTTGCAGCAAACGATCTAGTCAAAGGTCTACCCAAAATAGTTTACAAGAAAGATCAGATTTCCGATGCATGTCAAAGAGGAAAGAAAATCAAATCTTCATTCAAGTCAAAGACACAAGAATCATCATCAAGACCTCTTAGTCTACTACACATGGATTTATTTGGTCCAGGGGTTCATTAGACACAGTAAGTATGAGTGGTAAAAAATATACACTTGTTATTGTTGATGATTTTTCCAGGTACACATGGACTATATTTCTCAACAAGAAAAACGAAGTTGAAAGGAAGCTACCAGATTTGTTGAAGCAACTTCAAATCGAAAAGGAACTCAAAATAGCAAAAATATGTACGGATAGAGGTACAGAGTTCGTAAACGGCGTGATTCAAGGAATTTTACATCAATTATCAGTTGCAAGAACACCACAACAAAATGGTGTTGCCGAAAGAATAAACCGAACACTCAAAGAAGTCGCACGAGTAATGATTACGGCAGCCGATTTACCGAAATGGTTTTGGGCAGAAGAAATTAACACTGCTTGCTACACCTAGAATAGAAGCCTTATCAACAAGCTGCACAACAAAACACCATATGAATTATGGAAAGGGAGAAAACCTAACCTTAGCTATTTTCATTCTTTTGGATGCAAATGTTTTGTTATGAATAATGGCAAAAGCTATCTGAAAACTTTTGATGAGCGTGCAGATGAAGCTATATTTCTTGGATATTCATCTACCAGCAAAGCATTCAGAGTATGGAATAAATCTACGATGGTAGTAGAAGAATCAATCCACGTTGTGTTCGATGAATCGTCAAAAGTCAAGGAAATTGATGATCCAAAAATTGGTAATAATGTTCCAAATAATTTTATTATTACTAATGAAGCTTCAAGAGACAATGTTTTACAGGGATTAAAAGATCTGGAAATTAAAGACTCCAATTTTGAGCACAATGGCGCACCAGGCGCAGGAAATTCAAGAAATGAAGAAGTGGAAGTTGTAGAGCAAGTTGAAGTGGAAGTTAATGATAGAGTGGAACCTTTAGAGGAAGTTGTGGAGGACGCTGGAATTAGTGGTGGGACCAAAAGTGAACCCACTAATTTTCCCTCTCTCTCTACACGTGAGAATGAACCCATTCTGCCACCCACTTCACAAAACAATTTTAAACCAGATTTGAGATGGCTCAAAAATCATCCACAAGATTTAATTATTGGAGATGTGCATGAAGGCGTGAAAACCAGATCAGCAGCAAGGGACGCAATGTTCTCGTGTTTCCTATCTCAGATTGAACCGAAGGAAATAGATGAAGCTTTAAGTGATCCTAGTTGGATTGAAGCCATGCAAGAAGAGCTAAATCAATTCCAAAGAAACGACGTGTGGGAGCTTGTTCCAAGACCAGACAATCAGAATGTAATTGGTACGAAATGGGTCTTCTGGAACAAAGCAAACGAAGATGGCACCATTGTTAGGAATAATGCGAGACTGGTTGCAAAAGGCTATTCGCAAGAAGAGGGAATAGATTTTGATGAGACTTTCGCTCCTGTGGCAAGATTAGAAGCAATCCGAATTTTCCTAGCATATGCAGTGTACAAGAATTTTACAATCTACCAAATGGACGTAAAAAGCGCGTTTCTTAACGGCTTACTTGAAGAGGAAGTATATGTTGAGCAACCACCTGGATTTGAGGTAAAAGGTGATGTTGGCAAAGTCTATAAACTAAAGAAGGCATTATATGGGTTAAAACAAGCACCTCGAGCTTGGTACAATACCCTGTCAATGCTCTTAATTAGTTGTGGTTTTACCAAAGGACTAGTTGACAAAACCTTATTTAGAATTCAAGAAAATAGTCATATTTTATTAGTACAAATTTATGTTGATGATATTATTTTTGGAAGTACTGATAAATCTTTATGTGAGAAATTTTCTAAACTCATGCAGAACAGGTTTGAGATGAGCATGATGGGTGAATTGAACTACTTTCTTGGACTGCAAGTTAAACAAATGAAGGAAGGAATTTTCATAAATCAAGCCAAGTACACCAAAGATTTGATCAGAGAATTTGGCTTAGAAGGAAAAAGCTCAGTCAAAATTCCCATGAGTACAGCACAACGATTAGATAAGGATGACGAAGGAACGGACGTTGATCCAACGATCTACCGAGGAATGATTGGATCTTTGCTATACCTCACTGCGAGTAGACCGGATATATCTTACTCAGTGGGTGTATGCGCAAGATTTCAGTCGAAACCGAAAAACAATCATCTTGATGCTACGAAGAAAATCATTCGATATCTCAAGGGAACGATCAATGTTGGATTATGGTATCCAAACGAAGGTAACTTAGAACTAAACGGATATTCAGATGCAGATTTTGCAGGTTGCAAAATTGATCGTAAAAGTACCTCCGGAACGTGCCAGTTCTTCATGGTTCAGTAAGAAACAAAACTCCATTGCAACAAGCACAGTCGAAGCTGAATATATCGCAGCAGGGAGTTGTTGTTCGCAAATTTTATGGATGAAGCAACAGTTGAAGGATTACGAAATTAATTGCGAGGACGTTAGTATTTTCTGTGACAATACTAGCGCGATTGCGATTTCACAAAATCATGTACTTCATTCAAGAACAAATCACATCGACGCACGACATCATTTTATCCGAGACCACGTCGAAAAGAAGGATTTAAGGATCGATCATATCCCTACAGAAAATCAAATTGCAGACATTCTCACAAAACCGTTGTGTGAATCTCGCTTCGCAACCTTAAGGCACGAAATGGGGATGATCGAAATCAGCTAAGTATTTATTTTATGCCAAGTGTTTTATTTTATATTCTATGTGGCGTGTCTATATGTGTTCTTAGCTGAAGCTATATTTTTATTTTGCTTACATGTGTGTTTTACGTGTTGTATGCATAGCATGTGTGTCTTTAATTCTCACCTGCTTGTGTTTTTACTGTGGTGAGTCACCCCCTACACGTGTTGTAACACCCCGCATTTTCCCTATTATTATTATTAAATATAAATATT
>CM008334.1:11742916-11755069 GCA_002525835.2 Ipomoea batatas | reverse complement strand
ATATATATATGTTGAAATCTGTTCAAATGTAGTCGTGCCTTTCCGTGTGGTCGGTGGGGTGTTAGAAAATGCACCACTCAATATTAGAAAATGCACCACAATGAAAAATACAAAAAAAAGTACTAAAAACACACCACACACCCAAAATAATGCACCATAACTTCTCTGTCCTTAATGGTGTATTTTGTTAGCAAACTTTACTGGCAATGACTGCATATTAAGAGGCAGCCACCTGCCTCCACTGAAGCTTGAACCCACCCCGCCTCCACTGAAGTTTGAACCCACTCCTTCTCATGTGGGGGTGCAACGAGTGTCACTAGACCAAAAGGCTCATAGCTATATAATAAAATGTTTCATTTAGGCATATTTTTTTATTTTTATTTTTAAAAATAAAGAAGCTAATTCATTAACCTTCTTTATTTTAACTAAGAATTATACACTAGTCATCCAAGAAAGAGAAAGAGAATTCTTAATCGTGACAGTTATGTTTTCAGTATTGTTGGCCAAACAAACAAGCGGGTTAAGTCTTCGCACTGGGTGTGAACATTCAACAATTTCTTTGTGTATTTCCTTCTTGATTAAGGCAATAAGGCGAAGTTAGCTAATCCATTTCTACGCGGTTTGTGAGGGTGTATATATATACACGTGGAGGTTAACAAAGCGCATATCTTCAGTTCGACATGTCAATCATGGAGGAGCCACTGCTATCAGGTAGCCCACACTGCCCATTCAAAATGCTAAATTTCTTTCAATTTTGGTTTTTATTTAGTAGAATTCATTCTCTGATGTTGTGTTGTCTTGAATTGGAAAAGCGGTGAACCAAAATGGACAGGGAGAGAGCGAAAGATGGAGTTCGTATGAGTATGTCGGGAGGGCGGGTTCTGTAATTCCGACGGCTTCGTTGGCCGGAACGGAGGTCAGCGTCGATGAGATTCGATCCGCCGCCGCCGCTTCCACTCCCTACCCACCTAGCCTCCATTCCCCCTTGGTCAGCTCTCCCCAATCCTATCACTCCCAACCCCACGGTAATTTCTCCTTCAAATTTGCTTGGATTGTTGAATTCATGAATCATTACCCTGTCGTTTTAGCTAGCCAGATAAGGATTTTGCCATGATTTACAAATTCTAAATTGGTCATTAGCATTGGGTTTTTGCGATTTCATTGTTGATTGTGATAGAGGCAATGATTTTTTGGTCAGTTTATGAATTTGCTATTGTAATTGATCATTAATTGTCGAATCTAACGTATTGAATCTTTTCTTATTAAATTACGCTTGAACAATGTTAAATAAATGTCATTTGTCACCTATGATTATCTGATGATTGATGCAATAGATTAATTTGTCATATGAGTTGTTCTACACTAGTATGATATTGTATTTCTACCTTTTATTGGTTACTTTTTCTTTTGTTTATTTGAAAATCCCTATTCTTGAGAGTTTTGCAGTTCATCATGTGCGACCAACCTGGAGAATTACTAGTGCTTTCTTGAATTTACATTTCGAATTAGGTTTAAAAAAACTGATGGTACATTTCAAGTTGTAAAAACTACTAGTGTTTTTTGTGAATTTGTATTTAACTTACTTGTAAGTTATACTTTATGGACCATAAATTAGTGATTTTGCTGCAGAGCCGGGGCCGGGGTTCAACTATCACGGTGGATATTATGGGGAAGTAGCTAGAGCTACTGGTGGTGTTCAGAGGTAAGGATGCAGTGGCCACCTATGGCCCCTTATGGGTTTCTTTGAATTAACATTTTGGTAATGTCTGGATCAAACATTTCCTTTAATAATGAGTGACAGGCAAGTGCTAGATGAGGTAGAGATACGGAAGTTGCTTGTAGACCATGTTGGTCATCAATGGTGTTGGGGAAGCCGTCCAGCTCGAACCTGGAAAATCCATGCAGTTGAGGACTGCAATGTATATGTGGGAACTCTTGAGACTTTTATAGAAGAGAGGGAAATGATCACAGAAACAGAACCATACTCTGGTGGCAATATTGAAGGAAGGGATAAAAAACCTGAACTTGGGATATGGGAATTGGATTTAAGGTCTGAATTCCCTGTCTTGTTTATACCTCACAAAGAGTCGCGGACAAGAGTTCCTCATTCTGAAAAGATTGACAAATGCCCAGGTGATGACCATATGTTTTGTGTTTGGGCCATTATCATTCTTTACATGTTCCACATACTTGTTATATTATTATTATATATTCTCACTCAGTCACTCTAGTTACTCTCTCCCTCTCTCTTGTCATCCTATTTCATTATCTTTTAGTTTTCCCTCTGTTTTTTAATCAAAAAAGTAAAAAATCAATCTCCACATTCCCTGATGTTAACTTTTGGCTTCATAGGTTGTCATGGACGAGGAAGTGTAGTCTGTCCCACTTGTAATGCAGATCAAGACCCTGGATTCTACAACGAGGGCCAAATGTCTCAGTGTCCTGCTTGTTATGGAAGAGGACTAATTGCTCACAAAGATGGATCTGACTCAATGTTAGCTCCTTTCTTCTACCACTGGTTTCAAATGTTGTCTTTATTAGTCTCTCTTCCTCCCTCTCTCCTTAGATCATATACCTCATCTTCCAGCATTTCTGTCGTGAGTGACTCATCACAAAGCATAATTAGCTTGTAGCTTACTAGCTATGCGCTTGATGAGCCATGACCGGGTTTGTCTAGTTAGTAAATTAGCTGATTTATTTCCTTATTTCATTACAGATGTCAAAATTGTAAAGGTAAGGGGAAAATTCCTTGTGCGACTTGTGAGTCCCGAGGTCTAATCAAATGCCAGACTTGCCAGGGAGGTGGCTCACTTTTGTCATACAAAGTAGCTATTGTCAGATGGTAGGTATATTTTTCTTTTAACCTACTACTAATTTGTTGAACTTTGGTTTTAAATAGTGTAGTTGAAAGTGCATATATGGCATGCTTACTTTATATAATTATACACCTCAATATTGTCTAAAAAGCTACAAACCATTTATAAGTAAATTTTTACTGACATATATTTGACCAATAACTATACACCCTATGACCTTTGCTGAATTAAATGTTTGATTTCCAAAAGTAGAAACATGTTTGTAAGAGTAATGGTCTTTCCTTATGATTGTTGCTGAAGTTTATAAAACTCAAAACCGATAAATCTGGTGGCTTTAATGCACATTGAGGGCACATAATATGGAACTTTAATCTTTTGCAGGAAGACACTCTCAACGCGAAAAGTGAATGCTACAAGTGGAGCAGCCTCGGTTCCAGACGACGTCTTCCACCAAGCTAAAGGAGTGCAGCTATGCAATAACCAAGCGCACCAGTGCACGCCTGCCTATTTCGCGGATTCATATTTCCTCAACAAGTTTTCTTCCGAGGTAATTGCGGAGAGGGCTTATGTGCCACAAACCGCGAGGGTCATATGCGAAAGGCATACCATCTCGGTGGTTCCAGTGACCCGTGTGACCATGACTCACCGCAATCGCTCGTTCAGTTTCTACATCATTGGATGCAGCCGGGAGGTGTACCTGCGCGACGACTACCCTTCAAGATTTTGCTGGGGTCTGTGCCCTTGCTTGGAATGGTTGAATGCTTAAAACCGTATATGTTTTCTTGTGATCAGAACAGTTGAGTACCTGTGTGTATTATTTCGCAAATAAAGAGTAATGCTTCATTGTGATTCTTAAAATTGTTTGGTCTCATGAATTGGATGCTTCTCCGGAACGGTAGGCCGCCGAACATGAAACACGTGAACAGATCCAAGAACGGTCACTATGATTATATACTATTTACATGTGACTTTAAGTATTTTCTGCCGGTTTTGGTGGCTCTTCTTTTAACTTCCCCCAATAAAAGCAAATAAATGATCCAACCAGCATTTCTAACTGAAGCTCTCCTTTGCTTCTACGAGAGGACAATACACCTGATGATTCACCTTTTCTTTAATTTTTGGATTGGTGCTTTTCCACCACATAAGCGCCCGATGGCCCACTGCATTCAGTATGCCCATATGGGTTTTAACTCATTAGTTCAGTAAACAGTATTTTGGAGAAAAAATTAAAGTTCGAATCTCGACAGCGACAGTGTGGGAATTATGTAGGAATTATGTTTAAAGTGGCAGATTCCTCGTACGCACTGATTTTATAGGCAGTATTTAAGAGAAGAGACCAATATTGAAACTTCGACAGCGACAGTTATGCTTAAAGTGGACAGATTCCTTGTGTGCATTTTTATTGAGTCATTGAGTCATCGTGATTTATATGCATATATAATTTGTTGGAATATTGGAAGGACTTGGTGGCGTCCGGGCAGGAAATGATTTCTAGGTTGGGGAGGACCAATATTTTATGGGCAGTATTGAATTGGTTGATTCCTTCCATCTCCCAAGTCCCAAATAATGGAAAAGGTGCTTAGGTTGACAGAACATAAAGTCGGGACACATGGAATCCAAGCCGCATTTACGGCTTCCCATTCTCTTCTTCTGGTTTGGCGTTTGGAGCGCTTTTGTTTGTACCAAGGAATACATATATATAAAACACCTTTTTTTTTTTTNCTTCCCCCAATAAAAGCAAATAAATGATCCAACCAGCATTACTAACTGAAGCTCTCCTTTGCTTCTACGAGAGGACAATACACCTGATGATTCACCTTTTCTTTAATTTTTCGGATTGGTGCGCTTTTCCACCACATAAGCGCTCGATGGCCCACCACATTCAGTATGCCCATATGGGTTTTAACTCATTGGTTCAGTAAACAATATTTAGGAGAAAAAATTTCTTTAAAAAAAAAGGAAAAAATTAAAGTTCGAATCTAGACAGCGACAGTGTGGGAATTATGTAGGAATTATGTTTAAAGTGGCAAATTCCTCGTACGTACTGATTTTATAGGCAGTATTTAAGAGAAGAGACCAATATTGAAACTTCGACAGCGACAATTATGCTTAAAGTGGACAGATTCCTTGTGTACATTAACATTTGACCCTCTTTATTGAGTCGGAGAGTCACCGTGATTTATATGCATATATAATTTGTTTGAATATTGGAAGGACTTGGTGGCGTCCGGGCAGGAAATGATTCCTAAGTTGGGGAGGACCAATATTTTATGGGCAGTATTGAATTGGTTGATTCCTTCCATCTCCCAATTCCCAAATAATGGAAAAAGTGCTTAGGTTGACAGAACATAAAGTCGGGACACATGGAATCCAAGCCGCATTTACGGCTTCCCATTCTCTTCTTCTGGTTTGGCGTTTGGAGCGCTTTTGTTTGTACCAAGGAATACATATATATAAAACACCTAAACCTCATCATTTTTAGTTGACTCCACAATCATTATTGGCATCTCAACCTTTATTGTTTTTTATTATTACTTTATTATTTGGTTAACAACAGACGTGAGCCCTTATCTTTTTGTTACAACAGCTATGGGAAACCAGTAAGAAAAAATACATTAGAAAGGCTATAATACATTATGGTGTGCTAAAACTCCTTTGAGAAATTGAGCACACAACTTTATTTTTATTTTTTTCATTTCAATTATATCTAACCAACTTATAAGAGGTCGTGCAAGTTATATCCCTAAATTATGTGTATATTATTTGTTCTCGTACAGTTATACATCATGTTAAAATTATTGTACTTTAATTTTTTCATACAAAAAAAAAAATTCCTTACGCTGTTTAATATTATATTATTTACCCAAGTGTACTTATTTTAATACATTACTTATCAAAATATTTTACTTAATTAAATACTATATTAAATCAAATAAATTTTACTATAGTCGCCATGTCCGACGGTAGAAATTCTGGGTTACAGGTAAAAAATATTTAATTTATTATTATTATATAGAGTATCATACTATCATTTACATATTTATCTAGACAAACATATCTTTATTAGAAATGCATATAAATAAAAATATATATGTAATAAAAATAATAATTAAATCATATTAATATAAATATAAAAATTAAGTTAATAATTAATCTTTTTTTTTTTGAAAAACCAAGCAAAAGCATTGCATTAATGGAATAATGGAGCAACAAAATCAGGGGGATAAAGATCCCAAAACATTGGAGCAGCCTGAGAATAGGCCTCACAAGCTAACGCATGAGCTACAGTATTGGAGATTCTAGGAATAAAACCAATAGAACACAAAGGAAAAGAACTAAGAATACGCCTACAATCCGACACCGCAATCCCCACATAAGAGCAAGGTTCAGGCACTGGCTTTGTCAGCAGACGATGGAGCGATGAGCTATCCGTATACAAACGAACCGGGGTTGACACACGATCCTTCAGCCACGATAAGGCCTCCTTACATGCGAGTAATCATTTTAATATAACATAGATTGTGCGATTTGTGTTATTTACTTATTATTTTTAAAACTTATTTTAATATATTTGTAATTTTAATATTAAGCGTCAATGTACTTATTTTTGTTCATCGTGATAAAAATAGTNGTAGAGTTGAGTCCTTGCACCACCTGTAAAGAATCTGTTTCAATGATAATATTGTCAAAGTCATGGCTTTTCACCCAGCTTAGTGATTCTCTTATGGCAACAGCCTCGGCTTCTCTAGAATTATAGGCGCCACTCCATTGTGATCCTCTTGCAGCAACAAAGTGACCTTGATCATTCCTAAGAACACAACCAAACCCCATTTTCGAGTGTGGTTTGTCAATAGCCGCATCAACATTCAACTTCAATAATCCCAATTGAGGTTTAGACCATTTAGGCTCTTCAGCTACTACTAGTTCATCTCCAAACTGCCCAGCTTTGTTGGCCTCCAACCAATCATTAAGATAATTTTGAGCACTTTGGACTGTGAAACGGGCAGCATTGAGGGATTGGTTGTTCCATAAAATACTGTTCCGCATATCCCAAATTTTCCAACAGACAATATACAGAGTGCAAGCCTGAGTGTTGGAGAGGGAGGTTGACATAGTGCTCATCCAATCTTGGAAGGTTTAATCTTATTAAGATACTCCTAATTGAGTATTATGATTATTGGCCCAATAGAGATTGAAGCCCAATTGAGAATTCCACTCGTTGGGCCCGGAAGGTTTAATGTATAAAAGTATTCAAAGTAACACCTCAATAGTTCACTAATTCATGTGTCGTGACAATTGCATTTTTTTTAAAAATCAATTAGCTATCTTTTTTTTTTAGTACTACTGACTATGTTACAATGTAGTATCTGTTCATAGCTACTTTCTCAATCTACTGAAGCACAAAGAGTCAACAGTTATTTCTGTAAATCGGGACACTGGGTGCTACTAGACCACAAAGTATTCTATCCGGCAATGTTAAATATCAAATAATATGAAAAATAATGTAAACACAAGAGAATATGTAGGTGTTACAAAGTGATAGTAACTGCACATAAGCAATATTCCACCCCAAATTAAAATCCCCTTCATCTCATTTAATGATTTGATTCAGTTAATGAGACTTGACTAAAATTATTTATAATTATTTTTTCATAATATTAAATTTAGAATTTGTATATTAAATTTATATATTTAAAAACTACAATAGAAGTACAAATAAACACAAAAATTAAAATTTTAAAACTATAAAAAAGATACAAAAGAAAATAAGTAGAAAAAAATTGATTTGACCAATAAATAGTAAACAATACATGTAAAATGGGATAGGGAATATAATAAATGATCAACTTTGAATTAATTATACACTTAATGTAATAATGTGTTGTCTCCAAAACATTATATTGTACATTTACAGATATTACTAGCCAAATATTGTGCATGATTGAATATTTGCCTAAAAAAAAAAAGTAACTTATAAAGAGAAAAGATAATAGAAATAAGCCATATATCATAAGCAAAGAAGAAATATAAAATTTAAAAGAATTTATAAATGTACAAGAAAATAAGAACGTAAAAGTTTTCTTTCTTTTTTGAAAGT
The DNA here is from genome assembly GCA_002525835.2 of Ipomoea batatas. Lineage (NCBI taxonomy): Eukaryota > Viridiplantae > Streptophyta > Magnoliopsida > Solanales > Convolvulaceae > Ipomoea > Ipomoea batatas. The sequence continues at coordinate 11,747,155 of CM008334.1, read as the reverse complement.
AAAAACGAAACTTCAATAACTTGAAATTAAAGCATATCTAATATATAAAAACATAATAAGTTTCAATCCAGGTTATACCCTAGTTTATGTCCGTTTTTTCTGTTAATTTTTGTTGTATCTTATGCTATAAAGATTGTACTACATAATTTTTTGGACAAAAATATCCCTACCGTTATGACTTCTGTTATCTTTTTACATTATAATTACCATGCACATACATACACAATATTTTTTTTTACACTCTTCAATGGTAAGTTTGAATTCATTTAGATTTTAATTAAATATTATCATAGTTATATTTAGTAATTTATCATTTCTATAATTCTTACTTCAATAATATTAAATGGATTCTACAATTATAAATAAATAAATAAATAAATAAATAAATATATATATATATATATATATATATATATATACACACACACACACACTATTATTTTAAAAAAAATATTAATATTATAAATGAGCAGCAACATAATGTATTTGCAGTTGAATTGAGACATAATTTTTTAGATATCAATCGGTGATAGTTGTTGAATTGAGATAGTTGAAATCAAGTATTATGTATATCCATATATGAATATGAATTTATAAGGGATATATCTCTAATTAGAAGAAGGCTACATTTAAACAAAATTTATTCATTTTCAAAGACAAAAAAGTTGTAATACAACATTAAGTTTCTTTAAAATTACAGTGGAATATATTTATCACAATGAATTTGAATTTCTTGTGTTAATTTCAAATACATACACAACAAAAATTTTACTCGAATATCTATGAAACTTCGACAACTAAAAAAACGCATTGGGTCTATTTTGAAATGATTTACTAATTGGGTTTAAATATTGGGCACAAGTCTTCAAGCAAAGCGCGAAAAAAAAAAAAACTAGTAAATACAATAAGGGGGATGGAATCCCACTCCCTTAAACTAGCTGATTTGTTGATCTACCAACATTATGAACTAAAACTAACATTCTAATAACATAATCTTAAGACTTACACTAATCAGGCCAATAACTAATCCTAAATAAAAATAATCATGAGAATCACTATAAATTGTATTCCAATATAATGATGTTATTAATTAACAACACCTCTCCAAGCACGTTTTTCTCTCTAGGGTTCTAGGCTTTTTCCCTCCTCGGTTTCTTGGTGTTTTATGATTGCGTAGCTTTCTTTATGTTTTGTTTCGTCCAATCTTGCTAGTCGATTTCTATTGTGTTCAAATAGAGGATTTGGCTAACAGGTGGGCTGATATATCCCTGGTGGCAAATTAAATGAGGAGGGTTTACGTTTACAGGGTGGGGGTGACTCGTCGGCGGCTACCAGAACTCAACAAGAGGTCTGGGCGGTTGCGAGGAGGCTGTTGACTGATTGGTCGGTTAAGTTCGACATCATGCGTAATGTTTTTGCCTTAGTTTGGTGTCCGTTGTTGGGGGTTAAGGTTTCTGAGGTTCATGCCAACTTGTTTCTCTTTGAACTTTTCAATGAGGGTGACAGACGCTGGGTTTTGGATGAGGGTTCTTAGGCATTCGATAATCGTTTTCTAGTATGTAAGCTATTAGAGCCATGGGAGGGGCTGGGTAGTGTGGAGCTGAATATACTGAACTTCTTGGTGCATGTGTCTGACTTGCCGCATGGCTATGCTAGGGAACTAGTGCTTAAGTAGATTGGGAATTTTCTGGGATATTTGTTTGCTTTGACTAGTCTAACATGAGAGGTGTTTAGAAGAACTTATATCATATTAGGGTAGGGATAATGTCACAAAGCCTCTCAAAAGGCGGATGAAGTTATTCCTAAGGAATGACTCGTAGACGTGGGTAAACTTTAAGTGTGAATGGTTGTATAACTTTTGTTTCTTCTTTGGAATTTTGGGCCATACAGATAGGTTTTGCACGGGGACTAGGTGTGCTAACACGAGGTTAGAGGAGTATCTGTTTAGACTGTGGATGATGAGCTGGCTTGGGGAGGGGATGGCACGTGGTTGGGGTTCCTTAGCTAGTGTGGACAATTCATCGTTAAGGGTTATGGGGCTCAGGAAAGGGATGGGGGCCGGGCAAGCTGGAAGTAGNCCATGGCCAAAGAACGGCGTCGTTTCTTTAAGTAAATAAACGGTTGCCGTCACATCTTAACGGAGCTCCATAAATAAAACTACAGTTTATCTCAAATGATACTGCGTCACATTTGTTTTTATATTACCAAATGAAACTGTAGTTATATCAAAATAAGATTGTAGTTGTGTCGAAAGAAAACTGCAGTATATATAAAATGAAACTGAATAACAATTTCACATATTTGGATGTATAATGTCGAATGAAACTATAGTTATATCGACAAAAAACTGTAGTTGTGTTGAAAGTAAACTGTAGCGTACATAAAATAAAACTGAATATGTTACACACACAGAGTTACTTTTTACGGAATGTGCGCCGTTTCTATCGTTTCTTTGCATTAATCAAAACGACGTTTTAATGCATCGACTACATATCATGTATTGTGGACCGCGGTCCACAGTAAAATTTGCTGATAAATTGTTTTGAGTACTCTTATTGGACCTCCAATTTAGAAAAAAAATAATAATAATTCTAAATTCACTCTTAAAGCCCAAGTATTTTGAATTTGTAGGTTGAAAGCTTGTCGAATCTCCTTATCTCGGGAATTATAATTGGGTCTTCTTTTTTGAGTACTATAATTGGGTCTTCTAGTAAATTCGTTGAGCCTTTGAGTTATTTTTGCAGTCGTTATACCGTGGACCATGGTCTGCAATGCATTATGGACCATGGTCATGACTGATACTGCAGTTGCGTTGAACTGATACTGCAGTTGTGTTGAAAAGGAACTGCAGTTGCGCGGAACAAATGTCGTTTCATCCGTCTGGAACTGTAATTGTATTGAACTGATATTGCAGTTGTGTTGAACGGATGAACGGCCTCTGTTCCGCGTAACTGCAGATCTCTTTCAACACAACTGCACTATCAGTTCAACACAACTACAGTATCAGCCATGACCATGGTCCATAGTATAATTTGCATTATTTTTGTGCAAATTTTACTGTAAACAGTGTCGCATGTAACATTGCAACGTGAATCATGAAATAAGTATCGATCTAATTACACTTAAGTTTTATTGGCAATGTTTTGTGTTTTCTTTTCATTCTTCACATTCACTAATTTCATTATAGCAATATCAAAGTATCATTTTAATTTTATTAAAGTTTCATTTGACAATATACATTATTGAATGAGTTCTATTTTTTAGTTTTATTTTCCGCACATACTAATTTAATTATAGTAATGCTGAAGTATTATTTAGGGGTGGGCGCTTCGGGTTTCGATTTTTTGGTTAAAAAAATAAGCCATTCAGTTTAACATTAGAGTTTGGTTCGGTTTGAAACGGTTCGGTTCAGATTTAATTTGATTCGATTTTCGGTTCTGTATAAGATCCCCAATTTTCAACATTTCCTAATTTTCAAAACATACTATTACATAAAAGAGATACCAGTGAGAATAGGGACGGAGCATGCATTAAGGGACTTAAATTTACTTCTTTATTATTATTGTTATTGTTGTTGCTATAATTATTATTACTATTATTATTATTATTATTATTATTATTATTATTATTATTAAAATCTAAAGGCATTCGGTTCTGTTCGGTTTTTAACCGAACCGTTCGGTTTACAAGAATCTCGAACCGTTCAATTTTTTGGTATATGTATGGTTCGGTTCGGTACGATTCGGCTCAGCTCGGCTCGGCTTTGTTTAGTTCGGATAAACCAAACCAAATTGCTCACCTCTAGTATTATTTTATTTATTACATATCAGGTTCATTTGACAATATATGTTATTGTATGAACTTTGAATTTTAGTTTCATTTTTCATTCACTAGTTTCAATATAACAACACTATTTCGACTCTAANTAAAGTATCATTTTAACTATAGTATTATACTACAATTTCATTTGACAATATACGTTAAATGAGCTATGTTTTTTAATTACATTTTCTACACATATTAGTTTTATTATAACAACACTAAAGTATCATTGTAATTTTATTGCAGTTTTATTTGACATTATGATCCACACAGTACTATGTGGATCATGGTATAACAACGGTTATTTTTGGGCATATTGTCGGACCTGCGCTTCATCATAGAAAAGGCTTAGCAATTCACTTGCTTTGTAAATTAAGAGCTTTGGCAAAAATATTAATTTGCCTTATATATTTATGT
>CM008334.1:11721574-11739284 GCA_002525835.2 Ipomoea batatas | reverse complement strand
TCACAAGGTAACCTATCTGTCAATGAATACTTTACTAAGAGTAATGCCTTATGGGTGCAATTGAATGCTATGAGGCTAGTACCTGATTGTGAGTGTGTTCCCAAGTGCTCCTGTACCCTTGTGAGTAAGATCCAGAAAGAAAAGGAAGAGGATCAGATTATTAGATTCCTAGAGGGCCTGAATGAGGAATATGAGAACATAAAATCATGAATTCTTGTCATGGAACCTATTCCTATCATGGAGAAAGTTTTGAATATGACCTTGAAGATGGAAAGGAAACTTAAGACCTCAATCAATGTTAAATGTAATGATCTGATTCAAGCCAATGCAGTACAGAATAATCAATTATCCTCAGTTGATGAACAGTCCATTGTGGTAGCAACAACTCCATATAATAAGAAAAAATTCAATAATAGCTCAGGGAGGAATGTACCTAAATGCATATTCTGTGGGATGCAAGGTCACACCATTGAAAAGTGCTATAAAAAGCACGGCTATCCTCCTGGTTGGGTAGCAGGTTACAAAGGAAAAATGAGATAAAATCAAGAAACTCAGCAGAATCCCAACACTTATCCTTCCGTCAACCAAATTGGTGATATAGGGATCTCTGCTGAGCAACTTCAGAGGCTTTTCTCTTTGTTGCAAAATCAGAATCAAGGCAATCAGGCTTCCACCAGTGTTGCTGTTACAGTCAACACTGGTCTCAAACCCAATTTCAGAAATTCTATGGAAGCAACTACCAAGAATGAAGGCAGGTCCATTCCTAACTCTTATGTCAATTCTATTCTAAATGCTCCTGATGTTTGGATCTTAGACTCAGGAGCAACTGATCATATTGTTTGTTATTTCTTGACACTTATCATGTTGTGCATGGAATTCTGGTAAGATTGCCTAATGGGAACGCAGTACAAGTTACTCACATAGGACAGATCAAGTTGAATATGGATATAATTCTGGAAAATGTTCTGTTCATTCCATCATTCACCTTCAATATTATTTCTGCTAGCAAATTGATAAGGCAGTCCAGTTATGAAAAATGAGGGCTGACTCTTGCACTACACTTCATGGACATCTTGGGATAGTGGATGGTTTTGCTAGTGAGAAGGATGGATTGTACCTAATAACCAACCCCCCCTGTCAAGAGAAGATATCACTCCAATGCTGGCTTTAACTCTGTCTGTAATAGTTTTTCCTTGGAATTATGGCACAATAGATTAGGCCATTATCCTGTGAACAAAATGCAATTGTTGAAAGGAATAAAAATTGCATTTCCCCACAAATATCCTGTGTGTGATACTTGCCATTTTGCTAAACAAAGAAGGTCTAATTTTCCTACCAGCACTACTCAAACAGAACACAGTTTTGATTTAATTCATATGGATGTCTGGGGTCCATTCTTTGTGGCTTCCTTAAAAGAAGAACACTATTTTTTTACTATTGTGGATGAACATAGCAAATTTACATGGCTACATCTAATGAAGCACAAGTCAGAAGTAAGATCCATATTCCAGAATTTTTGTAACTATGTGTGGACTCATTTCACAGCCAGAATCAAGGTGGTTAGGACAGATAATGGTGGAGAGTTTATGTTGAGCTCCCTCTTCAATGAAAAGGGAATTACACACCAAAGATCATGTGCCTATACTCCCCAACAAAATGGGGTGGCAGAAAGAAAGCATCAGCACATTTTGAATGTTGCTAGAGCCTAAAAATTTCAGTCTGGACTGTCTGATGAATTTTTGGGGTCACTGTGTCTTGCATGCCTCTTTTATAATCAATAGGTTGCCCACTGAAGTCCTTCATGGCAATAGCCCCTTTCAGACATTGTTTGGTAAAAATGTGGATTACAACCAGCTGAAGTCCTTTGGTTGCCTGTGCTTTGCAACAACTATATCACAAGGCAGAAACAAAATGCAGCCTAGAGCCAGAAAATGCATTTTTCTAGGATTTCCAGCCAATGTAAAAGGCTATGTTTTGTATGATTTGGCTGACAAGATTACTTTGGTGTCAAGAGATGTGGTCTTTTATGAACAGGTGTTCCCTTTCAAAGAAGCAAATCTGATCTCAGACTATAACAATCCTACACCAGAGGCATTCAATCCTCCATTACCATTGGTTCCTATTTCAATTGAGACAGGAATTGATCCATGGGATCTACCAAGGGGCCAAACCAGTCAAGAAGGGCAGCAGCACAGTCACCATAGTGATGAGACCCTCAACAGTGGTAATCTTTCGCCAGGCTTCTCCTCTGACCAGCATGTTCTCAGTAATGATTCACCAGAAATTCCCATTGAGTCACAGCCTGAGGACCAGTTGTTAAATGACAACCAGCCACCACCTAGAAGGTCTACAAGGGCAAGAGTCATTCCCCACAGATTACAGGACTACCTCTGTTAGTCCACAAGGGTACATTGTGATGGTAACAGAACATCACCACACTCCATTGACAAAGTCATTTCCTATGACAATTTATCTCCCAGCCACAGAATCTGTGCTTCATCCATAGCTTCTGTGTATGAACACCAGTCATACAAAGAGGCTGTTAAGAGTGAGGATTGGAGAAAGGTCATGCAAGCAGAAATAAAGGCATTGGTTGACAACAATACATGGAAATTGACAGAATTACCAGCAGGGAAAACTCCCATTGGCTGCAAATGGGTGTACAAAGTCAAGCATAAGGCAGATGGCTCAATAGAAAGGTACAAGGCCAGATTAGTTGCCAAGGGCTATACTCAACAACTTGGAATAGACTACATTGAGACATTCTCTCCTATAGCAAGAATGACAACAATCAAAACTTTCTTGGCAGTAGCTGTTGCAAAAGGATGGGATATTCAACAGCTTGACATAAATAATGCTTTCCTACATGGAGACCTAGAGGAGGAAGTTTACATGGTGTTGCCCCCAGGTTTTCAAACAGACAAACCAAATCAGGTTTGCAAACTGATGAGGTCATTGTATGGTCTAAAACAAGCAAGTAGACAATGGAATGCCAAGTTAACCAAAGCCCTACAAGAGAACAATTTCCAACAATCCTCAGCAGACCCCTCCTTATTCACTAAACATACAAGAGATTCATTCATTGCTTTGCTAATATATGTAGATGATATCCCTGTTGCAGGGACAGACCCTTCTCAAATTTCAGAACTGAAACAATTGCTGGACAGATCTTTTAAAATCAAAGACCTTGGGAAACTGAGCTACTTCTTGGGTATTGAGGCTTTCAGAACCCCCAGAGGCATTAACATCTGTCAGAGGAAGTATGCATTGGAAATTCTGCAAGAAAATGGGTTTTTAGAAGCTAAACCTGCAAAGACACCATCTGTCCCAGGTCAGAGACTTACTAATCTAGATGGAGTTCTCCTTGAACAGCCTGAAGTTTTTAGAAAATTGGTTGGAAAGCTTCTGTATCTAACCAACACCAGGCCAGATATCACACATGATGTTCAACAGTTGAGCCAGTTTGTGGACAAGCCCAGAGACAGTCATCTTGTTGCAGCTCACAGAGTGTTGAGGTATCTTAAAGGGTCACCTGGAAAAGGCCTATTCTACTCTTCAAACCCTCACATTAGATTACAAGGATTTTCTGATTCAGATTGGGCAACTTGTGTGGAAAGCAGAAAGTCTATAACCGGCTATTGTATTTACCTTGGGGATTCCCTGATCTCATGGAAAACCAAGAAGCAAGCAACGGTATCTAGATAATCCTCAGAGGCAGAATACAGGGCTTTAGCCTCTACAACCTGTGAAATACAATGGCTCAAATATCTGTTAACAGATCTCAAAGTAGATGTCAGCAACCCTGTGACCTTATACTGTGACAACACTTCAGCAATTGCTATAGTAGAGAATCATGTGTTCCACGAACGAACGAAACACATAGAGATTGATTGCCATGTGGTTAAGCAAAAAGTCCATGATGGATTGATCAAACTACTAGGCATCAACTCTCAAAATCAGACTGCAGATGGATTCATTAAGGCTCTGCCTAAGCCCTTGTTTGATGTATTCCATGCTAAGCTGGGCCTTCAAGACATTCATGGTCCAGCTTACGGGGGATGATGAAGTAAGCAGCAGCACAGCTCAGCTAGATGGACTTTCTTGTCTTTTCTCTTAATTTGTCAGTTATAACTGACAAGCTTCATTCTGTTTCAGTTAGTTTCATTTCAGTTTTCCTTTCCTGTATAAGAACTCCTCTTGCTTACTACTTGAGGCAAGATCTATCACTCTGATTGTAATACACTTAATACAACATTTCAAGCTTTGAATATAGAAGCTTTGTTCTTTCTACCATGCACTAAGCTATTCTATCAGAGCAATCTACCTTGGATGCTTGTGGGTGACTTTAATGATTTGATTCATCAGAAGGACAAACGAGGTAGGCATACTCACCCAGAATGGCTATTAAGGAGATTTAGACAAGCTGTTGAGAGTAGTGGTTTGTGTGAGCTACCCTTTGAGGGACACCAATTTACATGGGAAAGAAGAAGAGGTATAGAGAACTAGGTTGAGGAAAAATTGGATAGATTTTTAGCTTTTGTATCTTGGTTGGAGGAGTTTGATAGGGCTTGAGCAATCTCAGTTGGTGTGCCTACAAGTGACAATCTACCCTTAATTGTGTGGCTGATCCCCTCGGTCAGAAGATATAGAATTAAGAGATTCCGGTTTGAGAACATTTGGATAAAGGAAATAAATTGCAGAGAGTTAATGTGGAGTACTTGGGAGCAATCTAGAGGGCCGGGGATGAAGTATTGACTCGGCTTGACAAATGAAGCAAGGCTATATGAAAATGGGGTAAGGGATTAGTCAAAGATTTTAATGCTAAACTTGAGAGATACAGGAGGCAGATGGATACTCTAAGAGGAAGACATGATCAACAAAGTTTACTGGCATTTGGGGATGCTCAAAGAAATTTCCTAATCACCCTGAAACAACAAAGTGATTACTGGAAACAGAGGGTCAAAATATCATGGTATAAGGAGTGAGATGCAAACACGAAATTTTTCCACAACGCAGTGAAAGAGAAAGGAGGACAAATAAGATAAAGAAACTTAAGGATGAAAGGGGGGTTTGGAAACAGAAAGGGTCGGAGTTCAATGAATTAATTAATGTTGACATATTTACGAAATCTCTTTTCAAGTTGACCTGAAGAGATGAAAAAGGTTACAGATTATATTAATCTCAAGGTCACACCATCACAAAATGAAAATCTGTTGTGTAGAGTTTCATATGATGAAGTAAAAAAATGCGGTTTTTAGTATGCAGCAGGACAAATCGCCAGGGCCCGATGGTTTGAATCCGGGCTTCTTTCATGCCTACTGGGACATTCTGGGAAATGAAGTCACTCATCTTTGTAATTCTGTCATAAACACAGGGAGACTGCCTACTGGAATAAATCATACACATATTGTTCTTATCCCAAAAAAAAAAGTAACCCGGAAGGCATGGAGATCATTGTGCCCTATGAACCCAAATAGGAAGATCCACTAGCAATTGTTTCCGACAGAGAGAAGGATGCCATTGTGCCCTACGAACCTAGACAGAAAGATTCTAGTTTTTCTCTAGCTATGGTTCTTTTCCAAGATGAAGAGCTTCCTCTTGCATCTGAAGGTCCTACTTCAAGCAAAATCTGAATCCACCCAACGCACTTTTCGCGGTCCAAAATAAAAAAGGTGGGAAATGCCATGTAATACCAACTGTAGAACGATTATAAATAAAATATGTATTTTGTTTTTGTTTTTTTTTTTATTTTCAACAAATTTTTAGCTTTTAGCGAATAACATGCTTCTTGCGTTGTGCTGGTTCCTCCTCTAACTAATTGCCCACTCCTTTCAGGACTTGATCGCAACTTCTCTTTTTGGTGTTGGAAACGGATGGCTCAGGGTCCTCATCCTTCCGCCACACATTTTTGGGTTGACCTTGCTGCTGCCTTGGATACTTAACAAACTGAGTAAAATATCCATTCGGAATTAGCTCCTCTATTTGTCCTTTTAGTAGGGTTAGCTGACGCACAGGGATCAAGCGGGGTCCTCTTGAAGCTTGACTCCTTGATTGGCCTGAATCTGACAACTGGTTGGTTGGGCTTATCTTCCTAGACTTTCCCATTGCTTTGCCTTCCTCCTCTTCTTTTTTCTTCTTATCAACTTCCTCTACTTCTGCGTAGCGAATGACTATCCTCATTAGATCCTCATAAAGAGCGAGCATGATAAGACTCCGATATACCCTTATTTCAGGCACATTTTAGGGTGTTTTATCACATCTATAACATCCTTATCTGGCAATTATATGAATAAATGTTTGAAAATTACTAACTGGTGCACAAAAGCTATCTTTAGCTTGAAAGAAGCAAAACAGGAGCCCCGGGAGCATATAGGACCAAAAGATGAGCTAAAAGAGCAAAACAGGCAAAAGCGGAGCCCAGCGGAGCCCAGAGGACTACTCTCTTATGCATGAATCTATCTAGTAAACTCCCGAATGTTTGACACACCTCCACGTCCCTCCTTCGAGACCGATACTCGGGAAGTTATTGACCTTCCGTTTTAACACAAATATCTTTTGACATTTCACCCTATACACGCAAGTGTTATCAAAATGGCGCCGTTGCCGGGGAGGGCAATAGGTTGTCATATGTTTTTGTTTACTTTGATTGCATGAATGCTAGATTTGAGAAATGTTAATCCATTCCACTTAATTTTGTTTTGTTTTTACTTGTTTTTGCTACTAACCCAATTGACTACTTTTAGTCAATTGTGGACATCTTCGTTTCATTGATAATTTCACTAGGTGAATGCACACGAGAGCAAAAGGAAATCAAGGTTTACTACCCTACATTCCCGAAATTAATAGAGCAACTAGAAGGAAAAATAACCAAGGATCACAAATGGCTTCATCAAGCGCAACTAGAAACCCACAAGGAAGAAGCACAACAGTACCAAATCCACCCCCAGTTCCAATTAATCCGCAAGTACCAATTAATCATGAAGAACCAATCGTGAAAGAACCGCAAGCCAATAGAGCAGTTAATCAAGAGAACATTCGTGAAGAGGAATATTATGGAAACCCTCAAGAACCACAAAGATCAATCGCAGATTACATAACTCCGGATTTTAACATGCACAACTTGATCTATGTACCTCCAATGGAGAATGTCAACTTTCACGTGCATCCAACTATTCTCACACTGGTTCAAAATAGTCAATATTCGGGATTACCATCTGAAGATCCCAACGCACACATCATGAGATTTATAAGAGCATGTAGGATGTACAAACAAGAAGGCATTAGCGAGGAAATAGTTCGGTTGAAGTTATTTCCATTTTCAGTCATAGGAGAGGCAGCACGATGGTTGGAAAGCCAAGATGACAATCATTTCATAACATGGCATCAGTTGCATAGAGAATTCATGAACGAGTTCTTTCCCATTACAAAGACTATGAGGATTAGAAGGCTTATACAGGAATTCAAGCAAGGAAAATTCGAAGGTCTGGGAGAGGCTTGGCGAAGATTTAAAGTTCTTAAAAGGCAATGCCCACAAGATCTGATGCACCCATGGGACATGATTAGCTCATTCTATGGAGGGTTGACAGATGAAGGAAAGATGTCACTTGACTCATCCTCCAGCGGTGCCTTTGTCTCTTTAACTTTGCAAGAGGCTGAGGTATTAATCGAGAGAATATCTAAAAATACATCCAGTTGGTATGAACGACGAGGAGATCATGGAGGAATTTATGAAATTGATAATCGAGTGGCAAGTGAGGCCAAAATCGAAGCAATGAATCACGAAATCAAGAAGCTGCAGGCTATGGTAGAAAAGATGGAAGGAAAACCAAAGCCTTGTATGGCATTGGCACTTTATTGTAATATCTTTGAGGACCTCATGACACTAATATTTGTACTTCTACGTCCGCATCTGAACAAGTCGAGGCTGTAGACTATCAAAGGAACTCCAACTTCAATGCTTATGGACAAAACCAAAGATCAAACAACAATTGGAAACAAGGAGAGGGTTGGAACAATAACCATAACGATGGATATCAAGCTCAAAGACAATACAATTATGGACAGAAGCCCGGATATGGACAGACTGATAAGAACAGACTGATGTACAATCAAAACCAAGGAAATGGAAATCAAATGACTCAGTTCAGGCCGCAATATGACTCTCAGCTTGATTTTACTCAACAAAGGAGGGATGACATCCGTGAGGTAGATGAAAAGCTTACAAGGACGATCATAGAACTCAAAAATGATCGGGCAAATCTGAAACAAGAAATTACTCAAGAGATTAGGCAAGAAATTTCTAGTCTTCGTCAGGAATCGAAGGCTACATTAAAGATAATCGAGAATCAAATCTCTCAGATGTTTAAGATGATGCCAGATCGACACTACGGACAACTCCCGAGCAACACTGAAAATAACCCAAAAGAGAGAGTCAACGCTATTGATGCCAAAGAAGAAACACATGAGAAATGTGATCCAATGGATGCTATCTGCGGAACTTGCCAATGTAAGGTAGACGACCGAAGGAACAAGACTACCTCTTGTAGTCTTAATCTTGAATTGAAGAATGCAAGTAGTGCATGCACCATATCCATGAAGGAACGCAAAAAAGAAACCACTTCGGAAGAATGCCTGAAAGAAAAGGAACTACCGAGAGACAACATCAACAGCTCAGAAGGAAAAGAAACAGCTCGAGTAGGTAAATTTAAAGCTTTTATTCGGAAGTTATTTAATAGTGAAGAATGCCGTGAGTTGTTTGAGGATGACATTGGTGACAATTTTACATGTTTAAGCCAAGAATCTTCGGCTTGTTTGACTGAGGGCAAAAGAAGGAGCTGATGACAAGGAAAGGGCAAAGATCAAACCAAAACCGAATAAGAGGAATGATAAGCTTACCTGGAAGAACACGTGGGTACCAAAATGCTTTCTACCCACTACCAAAGAATATGGTTGAATCAAAACCAAGGTATGATGCATCTAGCCAAGGACGTAAACCGTGGCGTTGCTTGGGAGGCAACCCAAGATTTTAATAAAATGCTTTCTATTATTGCAGTACTTTCGTTTTAATGTTTTTGTTCTAATAAATTGCCACAATCATTTGGAACCATGTTTTGAGGACTAATTTGTAGGATTCGAGACTAGAAATTGCTTTGGAAGAGCTTAAATTGGATATGGGTATGGAAGGGAAAGCCAAAATTCAGAAATGCGGTAGACCTCCACGAGGCTCACACGTGTGTAACCGTGCGTGGGAACAAAGCAGTAAGCCCCCACGCACGAGCACACACGTGTTGCCCGGCGTGGAAGGGCTCTACGGGTTTAAAACCCTTGCTTGGCCTTTCCACCATATTTTACTCCCAAAACTTGTTTTCTCTTCTCTTCTCCACGCAAGGAAGAACCCAACTCAAAGGTTTGAACACACTTTTCACTTTTTACCATTAAAGAGGATTAAACATCAACATCAAGGTAATTTTTCATCTTCTTTAACTTTTGTTCTTGAATATTCATGAGTTTGGAAGAGCTTGAATGTGAAATTTAGTTTACCTTGCCTAGCATGATTTTGAATGTTTTTGAATGTTTAAGTTGGTCACAATGCTTTATAGAACTATCCTTAGATGTTTTTCTTTCATTATTGATGGTTACATTGATGGATTGTTATATCTTTTTGAACTTCAAGTATGAACACCATTGATGAACAAATGGGTTTATTAGATTTCTTGTTGAAATTACGAAATTGATGCTTGATTTGATGATTAAACTTGTTATAGAACTATTCTATGTCATCAATTTGATTTTTCACATGCTACATTGCCCAAATTGAATTTTCAATTTCAAACCCTAATTTTGGAAAGAGTTAATACCACAAATGGTCCTCTGACTATTGGGCTAGTACTCCTTTTAGTCCTCGACTTTTAATTCGACCACAAATGGTCCTCTGACTTTTATTTTTGATCACAAATAGTCCTTTATTAAAATTTCTGTTAAGTAGGTGTTAAATTTAAGGGTATTATCGTCAAATTTATATATAATGGGGTTAAAATAAAAATGTTTAGAATTTATCACCAACAAGCATAATTGAAACAATTAACAAATATAAATACTCCTAAATAAAAAGACAATACACCTTATTCTCGTAATTATGCATACAAAATGAAGATTTAATATTAGAGCTATCTGTTTTTAATTTAACCAACAGATTAAAATCGAATAAATTTTTTTCAAAATCCTTGCTCCCATCATTTTCATGGTTGTTCATACATGGCCGATTAATAGTTTTCACTCTTCATTAATCGATCAAACATTTTGTTTGGGACACAACTGAAGGCTGCCACCTTTGATAATTAATCAAGTACAAATTACAAACATTAATCATGAATTCTTATTTAATTTATTCATTTATGTGATTTGTAACGTCCATTTTTTGAAGAAAAAAAAAATTTGTCACGTCCATTTTGTTTTTATATTTATTAACTTAATGTTTATTAATGTTTGAAATTAATTATGTTATCATATAATTCTTAAACATAAGTAATCATAATAATATTAATCAATTTGACAATATTACCCCTAGATTTAACACCTATTTAACAGAAACTTTAACAGAGGACTATTTGTGGTTAAAAATGAAAGTCAGAGGACCATTTGTGGTCGAATTGAAAGTCGAGGACTAAAAGGAGTACTAGCTCAATAGTCAGAGGACCATTTGTGGTATTAACTCTTTTGGAAATTTGGGGAAGAAGATGAAGTTGACTTTTTGAAATTCTTGACTTTTATAGTTGACTTCTTATTTGATTATCAAATTGACATATCTTATGATGAATTCATGTATGTGTGTGAGAATGGAATGATATTGTTGATATTCTTATGATAGAATTGTCCATAATATAGGGGAAACTATGGCAAAATTTTCGAAAATCCTTAACCCTATATGATTTAATTCCATTATTTTGACAAGAAATTTTTATACAAATATAATGGTGACTTATTCAAAGACCATGAATCATAATATCTATATTTTGTACATATTTCCCAAAATCACTTTTACTTTACTACTCTCTTGCACTCAAACCAACCAATGAACTACACTCTCACTTGAAATTCCACCCTTCACCACACTCAAATCTTATGCATGAATCTATCTAGTAAACTCCCGAATGTTTGACACACATCCACGTCCCTCCTTCGAGACTGACACTCGGGAAGTCATTGACCTTCCGTTTTAACACAAATATCTTTTGACATTTCACCCTATAGACGCAAGTGTTGTCAGAGCACGATGGGTGTTTAGTTCCATGTGGAAGTCTCCAGATCTGAGCGCTTGGATGAATACTGCGATCGCCGCCTTGGAATAAAAATCATACACATTGTTAACTTCCTTCTTCCATTTGTTCAAAAAATCTTTTAAGCTCTCCGCTCTATCTTGCCTTATTGCATAGAGGTGAAAGAAAGATTTCTTACGTTGTATACTGTCAGAGAAGTAATTCAAAAAGCTTTTTGATAGCTCTCCAAAATTTTGGATTGAGCCATCTGGGATCGTATTGAACCAATCTTGGGCCGCCCCATCCAAAGTAGACAAAAATGCTCTGCACATAATGGCATCTTCTGCCCCAATCATTCCCATTACCGCCTTATACCTCATCATGTGCGAACACGAGTGTGAGTTCCCTGCGTAAGCTTTGATAACTGGAAGCCTGAACTCCTTTGGAAGGGGTGCGTCCATTATTCTTGCGACAAATGGTGCAGCCATCCTCACCTTGGACTCAGGCGACTGCTCGCTTGCCTCCATTTTCTTCTCTAGTTCCTCTATTTTCTTTCGTAGTCGCTCTACCACTTCCTCCTGCACACTTGGGGTTTGCTTGGGCGTCGTGGACCGACGCGGAACCGGCCCTCCAAACTCACCCACCCCTTCTACCCGTTGCGATTGCTCATCTTGGTGTGAACCCTTGGTGGGTGACCCCTTGGCCTTTGGCTATGTCCACAACTTCTGCTGGATAGCAACCCTCTCACCCACCGTCCTTTGGCGGGCATAGAAACGGCCGGCCGATGAGTTGCACCACGACATAGACGCTGGGTCCTCTCTTTCTCTATCCCATCCTTCTACGCGGATGCTTGCGGTACTTGGCCTTGAATATCCGCCACACATGAGCTAAAGTTTTCGTTGCCTGCTGAATGGCCTGGGCTGTCGCCTGGGGGTCCATAGGCGATACACGTGCCTTGGGCGCTTGCCGCCCTCCACTGTGGTTGTTGTTGTGCCGCTAGCGAAGATCACCATCATGATCGTTGTTGGGCTGTTCTATAAAATCATCAGAGGCGTTGCCATGATTCACGTGACGAGAACCATGGGAGCTGTTAGATCCTGATCGAGCCATCTCCAATGATAAGTTGAATTTAGTAATGTGTGAAGTGTCGCCTGAGATTTGATCTCGGCTCTCAATAAGAGCACCAATGACGGTAAATATGTTATCAGCGTATATTTGTGTATTAGTAAAGTACAATGGGTAATCAGTTTCAATACAATAGTGTTTTGTGTTTCCCCCTCGTACAACAGCAGGCCTACTACTTATTTTTTTCTTGAATACAACTGACCCTATNGAAAGTGAGAGAGATAATAGCTACTAAGTATGTTAAGAAATTCAGCTTCTGCTCTTGGAGATCTAAATGCTCATGTTTTGAACAAGTTCTTGTAGCTTTCTCATTCTTTCACTGATCCGCGTTCTTCTTACCCTTCTTTGCAATGCTTCTAGGATAAGTTGCACAAGAACTGCAATGTTTCCAAGAACTAAATGGGAATTCAGAACTGTAAAACCAAGTGCCTGCATTGCCAATTCCAGGTTTCTCATCATCAGTGACAGTTCCCACATAGCTTTTGTTCTCAACTTCTGTGATTTGAGACAACAAGCCTAATGAAGAAGCTACACTAGACAAATTACTCATTTGAGGCTTCAGCCTACTCAAAGAACGACTTGAGGCTACATTGTGGCAGCCACCAAGATCACCCCTCAACGGGGCATAACCTTCAATCAAGTCCACAGATTTTCCTGCTGGATCCTCAGAGTTTCCTGCTGCTACTACAAATCCAAAAACAACTGAAGTAGTCTGCCTAACAGATTCAGTTTCCACATCTTTAAAGCACTCACAAGTTGGATATGCATAACCAAAACTCTGCTCAATATCAGTCTTAGGAGGAGAAATTTGAAACTGAATATTTTCAACTGCAAGTCCAGCTTCTACAATAGCTTTCTCTAATGGCTTCTTCACCCTTTCAAATATGGGAATACTAATTTGGTCAAATTCATTAGCACTTAAGACCTTCCTCAACCTCTCACAGGCAGAGCGAAGTCTAAGGCAAGCCTAGCATTCTGAAAGACATGAATCTTGTATTCATCCTCAGTCGCAAATCGTAACAACACCGTGCGTCGATCCGACGATCCAATCTGTACATCACATTCCAGTGGAAGTATGGATCCAATCACACTCCCTTTACTCTTTACACGAGCACTCAAGGCCTCGCTCGTAACCAGAATAGACCGCTCGATGAACAATGAACGGAGAATAGGCGAGAAGTGAGGTTGCGGCGGCGGCAGATGATCAATCTCAGCCACCGCTCCTCGAAACTGCTTCCACTCCATTGGATCTTCTCCAGGAACGACAATGGACGAAGGATGAACGAGCACTCTACTCGTGCCTTTCACGGATCTGCTCTGAGAATTTCGATTAAAGGTTGTAAAGAGGGAATCAACGAGCACTCTGCTCGAACTCTTCATGAATCTACTCCATGAAGTACGATCGAAAACGACAAACAGAGGACCGATGAGTACTTTGCTCGAACTACGGTCCTTGAAAATCGCACTGCGCGAACTGTCGTCTCCGTCACAAATGAAATTCGCGTACACAGACTTGAACTCCATATTCTGATTGATATCCTTCTTCAAACTGAGATTGATCACAACATCGCCGCATAACAGAACCCTAGGTTCAGCCAAATCGATGCGGAGCTTCCAGGATGGTCCAGAGTTTCGATAGAGCGTGCGGAGACATAGATGGAGGAGTGGAACGATTAAACGTCTGATGATCGATCGATTGATCGATTGTGTGAGAAAACTTGAAAAATCGATGGATTGAAGTGCTTCCGGCGGACCAAGGTTCCTCTGCGGATCGATCGCCGGAGACGAATGCGGCGCAGCTCAGCGTGACTCGCCGGTGCCGGAAGCGGCATAGCTCCCTCACCGGCGAGCTCTAATACAATGTCGTAATATGCACTAGCGGCAGCAACAACAGCAAAGAAGGAGAAAAGTGTTTATTGAATGGAGAGTGAATCAGTACCGAATGCAGTAGAAGTATGGTATATATATACAGAGGAAGGCGATTGATAGAAAAGTAAATGAGTAGTAAATATACACTAATACCCCTAACAGCTATCCTCCAACATTCTACTCGTTCAGGTCTTATTTAAGAATGAAGCAGTTATGTAAGATTTTTTCCCTCTAATCTCTGTTGATGAGCTTCTTCTTCTTGTCCTAGTTGACAAGCCTTTGTATTTGGCATCTGTATTTCTTTTTTCTTCCTCATTGTGGCGGTGGAAATGCACAAAGTGAGGCAACTTGTTTTGTTTTGTTCGGAACTTCCTCCCTGAATAATTTTTGAAGGAACAACAGCTGAGCAATGAGCATTTTATCGTGGAACTGCCGTGGAGTAGGCAATCCTTCCACTGTTCAGGTTTTAGTGGATTTAGTTCACTTGGGAGCAATCTAGAGGGGATGAAGTGCCTACTCGGCTTGACAAATGAAGCAAGGCTATATGGAAATGGGGTAAGGGATTAGTCAAAGATTTTAATGCTAAACTTGAGAGATACAGGAGGCAGATGGATATTCTAAGAGGAAGACACGATCAACAAAGTTTACTACCATTTGAGGAAGCTCAAAGAAATTTCCTAATCACCCTGAAACAACAAAGTGATTACTAAAAACAGAGGGTCAAAATATCATGGTATAAGGAGGGAGATGCAAACACGAAATTTTTCCACAACGCAGTGAAAGAAAGGAGAAGGACAAATAAGATAGAGAAACTTAAGGATGAAAAG
Organism: Ipomoea batatas; assembly: GCA_002525835.2. Taxonomy (NCBI): domain Eukaryota; kingdom Viridiplantae; phylum Streptophyta; class Magnoliopsida; order Solanales; family Convolvulaceae; genus Ipomoea; species Ipomoea batatas. The sequence goes on along the minus strand of CM008334.1, from coordinate 11,724,208 downwards.
GAGGTTTGGAAACAGAAAGGGTCAGAGTTGAATGAATTAATGTTGGCATATTTTCAAAATCTCTTTTCAAGTTAACCTGGAGAGATGAAAAAGGTTACAGATTGTATTAATCTCAAGGTCACACCATCACAAAATGAAAATCTGTTATGTAGAGTTTCATATGATGAAGTAAAAAACGCGGTTTTTAGTATGCAACCGGGCAAATCGTCGGGGCCCGATAGTTTGAATCTGGGCTTCTTTCGAGCCTACTGGGACATTCTGGGAAATGAAGTCACTCATCTTTGTAATTCTGTCATAAACACAGGGAGATTGCCTACTAGAATAAATCATACACATATTGTTCTTATCCCAAAAATAAGTAATCCGGAAGGCATGGGGGACTTGAGGCCCATTGCTTTGTGCAATGTAATCTATAAAATAATATCTAAGGTTCTGGTCAATCATTTGAAACCCCTGTTGAGCAACATTATTTCTGAGAACCAGTGTGCATTCGTCCAAAAAAGATTAATCACAAACAATGCCATGCTGGCATTTGAAACACTGCATCATCTTAAGAGGAAAACCCAAGGAAATGAAGGTTTCGCTGCAATTAAGTTGGATATCAGCAAGGCGTATAACAGAGTTGAGTGGCCTCTCTTATGTGCGATTATGCTTAAAATGGAATTTGAACTCCAACTTTATTCTCATGTTATTTCTTTATCACGAAATTACAATTTTTTCTTCATAATTCTTTCTTTCCAACCAAATCGCCGGTAAATTATTTTCAGTACTCTATTGGACCTCTTAAAGCCCAATTATTTTGAATTTGTAAGTTGAAAGCTGGTTGAAGGCAAATTATGCCGTGGACCCAGGTCCACCTTGCAAGGTGGACCTAGATCCAAAACGACGTCGTTTCACTATATATTATTTAAAAAAAAATTACTAAACATATAGCCCTGAAATGCGTGAATGTGGAGGTTTCAAATTGTGAATATGGAGTATAGAATTTGTGAATGTAGAGTTATGAATGTGTGAATCTGTAGTAGAGTTAACAGAGTTCTAGCATCCCTGAAATGTGTGAATGTGGATGGTTCAAATTGTGAATATGGAGTATAGAATTTGTGAATGTCGAGTTATGAATGTGTGAATCTGTAGTAGAGTTAACAGAGTTCTAGCAACTTGTAGCTCTGTAATGTGTGGATGTGGAGTTCCCAAGTTGTGAATATAGAATATAGAGTATAGAACATGTGAATATAGAGTTTTGAATGTGTGAATGCATAACGGTGGTAATATAGTTACTAAACATATAGCCCTGTAATATGTGAATGTGGAGTTTTTAAATTGTGAATGTGGAGTATAGGGTCTGTGAATGTAGAGTTTGTGTTCTGCTGCGATGAGGAGCTGCGGTTAATTTATTTATTTTTAATAAAAAAAATTATGAAACGACGTCGTATTGGAATTAGGTCCACCTTGCAAGGTGGACCTGGGTCCACGACATAACTACTGCTTGTTGAATCTCCTTAGCTCAGGAATGATAATTGGGCAAATTTTATCGTAGATCGTGGTGCATATAACAGTGTGAACCATGAAGTATCATTCTAATTAACTTAAGTTTCATTTGACAATGTTCTGTTTTTTAGTTTCATTCTCCACACACTAATTTCATTATAGTAATACTAAAGTATCATTTTAATTTTATTACAATTTCATTTGACAATATACATTATTGAAAGCGTTTTATTTTTTAGTTTCATTGTCCACAGTTGAAATTGATTACTTAAAAATTATAATAGGAAAAGTCTAAAAAAAATAGAAGGAAGAGCATGTTTAATTGAATTATTTAAAGTAACAAAAATATACTATAATCAAATGAAGATCCGTATGTTTAATTACTATAATAAGATTAAAGTATTAAATACAGGTTGGTAATACGGGCGTAATATATGTATGTTTAATATCATTTTAACTATGGACGTAATATGTGTATAGTATGTTTAATTTCTTTTAATTACCCACCGCAATATGTGTATGTTTAATTTCCTATATAGGCAGGAAAATTTATCATTAATTCTAATAAGAATGAGGTCATTTTGTTATGATTACTAATGGTAATTAATGAGTATATATTATTCTTAATTACTATTATACTAATTATGACATCCATGTAATCTGAACAATTATATTAATTAAGGAGTATATATTATTATTAATAAAATAATATGTGTATGTTTAATTTTGTTTTATTATAGATGTAATATTTGTATGTTTATTTTTTTTAATTATGTTCCTAGTATGTGCATGTTTAATTTCCTTGATTGATTAGATAAAATCTATATTACACTAGTATAAAAAATAGTTTAATAAAAATATAATGTGTGAATTAATTTATTAATTAACATAATTGTTAGATTTTATTCAAAAGTAACAATTAGCATAATTTTATATGTGTAATAATATGTGGATTAGCATAATAATATGTGAATTGGAATAACTATCATAATTTTTTGTAATCTCCTTTAATTATGGACTTAATATATGTATTATCAATTTCTTTAACAGATTAGATAAAATTTATATTGCGGAAAATATTAATTCCTTAATTGTCATAATTTTTAAGATTTTATTCAAAAGTGATCAAAGGAAGTGCATGGGCAA
>CM008334.1:11666131-11676619 GCA_002525835.2 Ipomoea batatas | reverse complement strand
CTTGTATTGGTTGGCTTATGTCACTAATTTGAGTTTATATTCTTTTTGTTTCTTTCTGAATTTTTTTTTATTTGTGCCTAACCTCAAAATAGTCCTTTTAACCACCTCTTAATTATTGCAGATTCTTCTGATCCATCAGAGCTCTCGGGTAAAATTATTGAATGCTCTTGGGATTCTGATAATCAAGTGTGGGTGTGCATGAGGGTTAGGGTAGACAAAGGAACACCGAATGACTTCAACACATATCGAAAGGTATATCGTAAATCCCTATTTTTATGTTGCATCAATTGTGAAGTGGTTAGTCTCTTTTTAAATCAACTCTATTGAAACAATTTGTGAAAACTTAAGGATGACTTCTGAAGCAACTTATTCAAGTATCCTTGGAGACCCATTGTAGTCGACTTCAATTAATCACACTTTGTGAATGAAACAGGTGCTGAGAAGTATCAAAGACAATATCACAGAGGACATTTTGTTAGCTGAGATCCAAGAGATTATTTGTTTGCCAATGTATGCAGACAGGATCCACATTGAAAGCAAACATTCAAGCCAAGCACGGAGAAGGTAGTAAGTCATTAAGTTGGCAACATAAACAAGCGGATACTAGTAACTAGACTAGACGGGTTTCATATTTAGAATTGCAATTGTTGGTTGGCTTATAGTTTAGCTATGGGTCTGGTCGTCACACATGGCGCCTTATGTTGATGAGTTGAGCATTATAGGATTGGCGTGGTGGTATTAGCAATATGGTTGGGGGTGGAGTTGTTTTAGCTTACAGTTTTACAAATTGCAGGCAGGAGTTAGCGATAGAAGCGAACCACATGTATATTAGTTGTTGCAGCAGCATTATACATTAGCCATTTGGTAAATTGTCAAAAAGCTAGTTCTCTCATGTTTTAGTCTTTTGCTTGTGAATATGATCTGGAAGAGCCACCAAGTTGTATTCCTAACTTTTTAACCATATGCGCTGCGCTGACCTACAAATAAATCCCCATTTCCTTCTACACAACTTTATCGCATTGCATGCATATATACATAAATCTGTTCAAATGTGATCCCGCTTTTCTGTGCGGTCGGTGTGATTTACACCATTCAATGTTAGAAAATGCACTACAATGAAAAATATAAAACAACACTAAAAAAAATACACTACACTCAAAATAATGCATCATAACTCTCCTGTCTCTAATAGTGTATTTGCTAGCATTTTTTACAATCGCACATTAAGGGGCGCCCGCCCGCCGCCGTTGAAGCTCGAACCCACCCGTCTCTACTGAAGCTTGAATTCACTCTTTCCCTGTGGGGTGTAACCGGGTGCCACTAGACCAAAAAGCTTATAGTTATATAATAAAATGTTTCATTTAGGCGTATCTTAAAAAGTTATTTATCAAAAATAATTTATTAGAGAATTCTTAATTTTGACAGTTATGTTTTCAGTATTGTTGGCCAAACAAACAAGCGGGTTAAGTCTTCGCACTGGGTGTGAACATTCAACAATTTCTTTGTGTATTTCCTTCTTGATTAAGGCAATAAGGCGAAGTTAGCAAATCCATTTCTACGCGGTTTGTGAGGGTGTATATATATACACGTGGAGGTTAACAAAGCGCATATCTTCAGTTCGACATGTCAATCATGGAGGAGCCACTGCTATCAGGTAGCCCACACTGCCCATTCAAAATGCTAAATTTCTTTCAATTTTAGTTTTTATTTAGTAGAATTCATTCTCTGATGTTGTGTTGTCTTGAATTGGAAAAGCGGTGAACCAAAATGGACAGGGAGAGAGCGAAAGATGGAGTTCGTATGAGTATGTCGGGAGGGCGGGTTCTGTAATTCCAACGGCCTCGTTGGCCGGAACGGAGGTCAGCGTCGATGAGATTCGATCCGCCGCCGCCGCTTCCACTCCTTACCCACCTAGCCTCCATTCCCCCTTGGTCAGCTCTCCCCAATCCTATCACTCCCAACCCCATGGTAATTTTTCCTTCAAATTTGCTTGGATTGTTGAATTCATGAATCATTACCCTGTCGTTTTAGCTAACCAGATAAGGATTTTGCCGTGTTTGGATTTACAAATTCTAAATTTGTTTTCTGCATTGGGTTTTTTGTGATTTCGTTGTTGATTGTGATAGAGGCAATATTTATTTGGTCAGTTTATGAATTTGCTATTGTAATTGATAATTAATTGTTGAATCTAACATATTGAATCTTTTCTTATTAAATTACACTTGAACAATATTAAATAAATGTCATTTGTCACCTATGATTTATGTGATGATTGATGCAATAGATTAATTTGTCATGAGTTGTTCTACACTAGTATGATATTGTATTTCTACCTTTTATTGGTTACTTTTTCTTTTGTTTATTTGAAAATCCGTATTCTCGAGAGTTTTGCAGTTCATCATGTGAGACCAACCTGGAGAATTACTAGTGGTTTCTTGAATTTACATTTCAAATTAGGTTAAGAAAAACTGATGGTACATTTCAAGTTATAAAAACTACTAGTGTTTTTTTGAATTTGTATTTAACTTACTTGTAAGTTATACTTTTATGGACCATAAATTAGTCATTTTGCTGCAGAGCCGGGGCCGGGGTTCAACTATCACGGTGGATATTATGGGGAAGTAGCCAGAGCTACTGGTGGTGTTCAGAGGTAAGGATGCAGTAGCCAGCTATGGCCTCTTATGGGTTTCTTTGAATTAACATTTTGGTAATGTCTGGATCAAACATTTCCTTTAATAATGAGTGACAGGCAAGTGCTAGATGAGGTAGAGATACGGAAGTTGCTTGTAGACCATGTTGGTCATCAATGGTGTTGGGGAAGCCGTCCAGCTCGAACCTGGAAAATCCATGCAGTTGAGGACTGCAATGTATATGTGGGAACTCTTGAGACTTTTATAGAAGAGAGGGAAATGATCACAGAAACAGAACCGTACTCTGGTGGCAATATTGAAGGAAAGGATAAAAAACCTGAACTTGGGATATGGGAATTGGATTTAAGGTCTGAATTCCCTGTCCTGTTTATACCTCACAAAGAGTCACGGACAAGAGTTCCTCATTCTGAAAAGATTGACAAATGCCCAGGTGATGACCATATGTTTCGTGTTTGGGCCATTATCATTCTTTACATGTTCCACGTACTTGATATATTATTATTATTATTATATATTCTTACTCAGTCACTCTAGTTACTCTCTCCCTCTCTCTTGTCATCCTATGTCATTATCTTTTAGTTTTCCCTCTGTTTTTTAATTTAAAAAAAAAAAGTAAAAAGATCAATCTCCACATTCTTTGATGTTAACTTTTGGCTTCATAGGTTGTCATGGACGAGGAAGTGTAGTCTGTCCCACTTGTAATGCAGATCAAGACCCTGGATTCTACAACGAGGGCCAAATGTCTCAGTGTCCTGCTTGTTATGGAAGAGGACTAATTGCTCACAAAGATGGATCTGACTCAATGTTAGTTCCTTTCTTCTACCACTGGTTTCAAATGTTGTCTTTATTCGTCTCTCTTCCTCCCTCTCTCCTTAGATCATATACCCCATCTTCCAGCATTTGTGTCGTGAGTGACTCATCACAAAGCATAATTAGCTCGTAGCTTACTAGCTATGCGCTTGATGAGCCATGACTGGGTTTGTCTAGTTAGTAAATTAGCTGATTTATTTCCTTATTTCATTACAGATGTCAAAATTGTAAAGGTAAGGGGAAAATTCCTTGTGCGACTTGTGAGTCCCGTGGTCTAATCAAATGCCAGACTTGCCAGGGAGGTGGCTCACTTTTGTCATACAAAGTAGCTATTGTCAGATGGTAGGTATATTTTTCTTTTAACCTACTACTAATTTGTTGAACTTTGGTTTAAAATAGTGTAGTTGAAAGTGCATATATGGCATGCTTACTTTATATAATTATACACCTCAATATTGTCTAAAAAGCTACGAACCATTTATAAGTAAATTTTTACTGACATATATTTGACCAATAACTATACACCCTACGATCTTTGCTGCATTAAATGTTTAATTTCCAAAAGTAGAGACAATGTTTGTAAGAGTAATGGTCTTTCCTTATGATTGTTGCTGAAGTTTATAAAACTCAAAACCGATAAATCTGGTGGCTTTAATGCACATTGAGGGCACATAATATGGAACTTTAATCTTTTGCAGGAAGACACTCTCAACGCGAAAAGTGAATGCTACAAGTGGAGCAGCCTCGGTTCCAGACGACGTCTTCCACCAAGCTAAAGGAGTGCAGCTATGCAATAACCAAGCGCACCAGTGCACGCCTGCCTATTTCGCGGATTCATATTTCCTCAACAAGTTTTCTTCCGAGGTAATTGCGGAGAGGGCTGATGTGCCACAAACCGCGAGGGTCATATGCGAAAGGCATACCATCTCGGTGGTTCCAGTGACCCGTGTGACCATGACTCACCGCAATCACTCATTCAGTTTCTACATCATTGGATGCAGTCGGGAGGTGTACCTGCGCGACGACTACCCTTCAAGATTTTGCTGGGGTCTGTGCCCATGCTTGGAATGGTTGAATGCTTAAAATTTTATCTTTTCTTGTGAGCAGAACAGTTGAGTACCTGTGTGTATTATTTCGCAAATAAAGAGTAATGAGAAAATTGTTTGCAGTATGAGAAATGTTTGGTCTCATGAATTGGATGCTTCTCCGGAACGGTAGGCCGCCGAACATGAAACACGTGAACAGATCCAAGAACGGTCACTATGATTATATACTATTTACATGTGACTTTAAGTATTTTCTGCCGGTTTTGGTGGCTCTTCTTTTAACTTCCCCTAATAAAAGCAAATAAATAATCCAACCAGCATTACTAACTGAAGCTCTCCTTTGCTTCTACGAGAGGACAATACACCTGATGATTCACCTTTTCTTTAATTTTTCGGATTGGTGCGCTTTTCCACCACATAAGCGCTCGATGGCCCACCACATTCAGTACGCCCGTACGAGTTTTAACTCACTGGTTCAGTAGATCATATTTAGTAGAAGAGATCAGTGTTTGAATTTTGACAGCCACAGCATGAGAATGATGTATGGATTATGTTCAAAGTGAGCAGATTCCTGGTACGCACTGGTTTAATAGACAATATTTAATAGAAGAAACCAACGGTGAAATTTCGACAGCGACAGTGTGAGAATTATGTTCAAAGTGGACAAATTTTTTGTATGCATTAACATTTGGTCATGTCTATTGAGTCATTAAGTCACCGTTGCATATATAATTTGTTGGAATATTGGAAGGACTTGGTGGCGTCCGGGCAGGAAATGATTCCTAAGTTGGGGAGGACCAATATTTTATGGGCAGTATTGAATTGGTTGATTCCTTCCATCGCCCAAGTCCCAAATAATGGAAAAGGTGCGTAGGTTGACAGAACATAAAGTCGGGACACATGGAATCCAAGCCGCATTTACGGCTTCCCATTCTCTTCTTCTGGTTTGGCGTTTGGAGCGCTTTTGTTTGTACCAAGGAATACATATATATAAAACACCTAAACCTCATCATTTTTAGTTGACTCCACAATCATTATTGGCATCTCAACCTTTAATGTTTTTTATTATTACTTTATTATTTGGTTAACAACAGACGTGAGCCCTTATCTTTTTGTTACAACAGCAATGGGAAACCAGTAAGAAAAAAAATACATTAATTAGAAAGGCTATAATACATTATGGTGTGCTAAAACTCCTTTGAGAAATTGAGCACACAATTTTATTTTTATTTTTTTCATCTCAATTATATATCTAACCAACTTATAAGATGTCGTGGAAGTTATATCCCTAAATTATGTATATATTATTTGTGCTCGTAAAGTTATATATCATGTTAAAATTATTGTACTTTAATTTTTCATACAAAAAAATAAAAAAATCCCAACACTGTTTAATATTCTATTAGTTACCCAAGTGTACTTATTTTAATACATTACTTATTAAAATAATTTACTTAATTAAATACTATATTAAACCAAATATATTTTACTATAGTCGTCATGTCCGACTGTAGAAATCCTGGGTTACAGGTAGAAAATATTTAATTTATTATTATTATTATATAGAGTATCATACTATCACTTACATATTTATCTAGACAAACATATCTTTATTAGAATTGCATATAAATAAAAATATATATGTAATAAAAATAATAATTAAATCATATTAATATAAATATACAAATTAAGTTAATAAGTAATCATTTTAATAATATAACATAGATGGTGCGATTTGTGTTATTTACTTATTATTTTTTAAAACTTATTTTAATATATTTATAATTTTAATATTAAGCGTCAATCTACTTACTTTTGTTCATCGTGATAAAAATAGTATATACTTTAATATTTAATAACAAATAACAAAGAATAAGATACGAAGATATGAAATGATTTTTGGGCACTTGGCTAAGTTAGACCCAAGGGAATCGTTTGAGGGTTTAGGAAGTACATGCAAGTACGTATTGATCAACAGCTAACGTGCCCCAAAGAGCTATCATAACATACTACATTTATTTCTTTAATTTTAATTTAATCATATTTAGTAAAATAATTTTATTGGTGATAATACCAAATTTAATCATCTGCTATAATTTTAATTCAATTAACGTTAATTTCTAAGAAAGTTTGATAATTTCATAATTTTAGCCTCATTTTTTCAACATTTATAAATATCATAATAAATGACAAATGAAGTTCTGTAGTTTGGTATTGATGTATGGCACGACTGACTTAGTCATTCATTGTGTGGATGCCACATGTTCCTAGCGGGATTCCTGGTATGGGACTCGTTGATAGCATTATAAAAGGCGAGCGAAATTTCTAAAAGATAGACTTTTTGATACATAATACTCTCTTAGTACATTGAAATTCACCAAAACTAAAACTTTTGACAAATAATATATTACTTAGTGTTTTTAGTTTTTATTGAAGTCATACAAAATTTTGAAAATATTAAATTACTTATAAATAGTTTTTTAGTCAAATATTCTTAAAAGAAATAAATTTTGCAATGTTACAATAGTCATAGTATAATAATTAATAAATATGAATGTTTTTCTTATGCACCAAAATAAACATCACCATACGCACGCATCATCGACCGACAATTAAGTTTTTCTTGTCGGTGGACTATGTGCTCCATAATGTATAGACTATATAAATAATTTTAAAAATAAAAATAAAAAACTCATAATATCATAATGAAATGGGACATTGCATAGAAGCAACATTATTTTGCAGGCACTGCAACATAAAATCCAGATTATTATTTGATTTTACAAAGTACACAGGACAAACAAATATTTGTATTCTGAGATATTTTATGAGATGTATAAATGAGACCATAATTTAATGAATTAAACCAAACATGGAGACCCTTCCTCCGACGTGTTGTGTCAAACAGAAATTAAGGCTGTAGGTCAGCTTGATCCGATTCACTTGGTTTACAAAAGATTGCGATACGTACCATACTTCTATTCGGGCGGGTAGTACATAAATTTTAAATAAATAATTGTATCACAAATTAATTATTATATTTATATTATGTTATTTTATATATATAGAAGTAAATCAGTAAAGCAATATCTTAGTCTTTCGTAATTTTTAATAGAGTTAATATTTATATAATGCAATGTTTTTTTTTTTTTTTTTGGATATGAGCACTTATTAGATTTGACTGGACAATAAAGACATAACATTTTCACCTCTACAAAAACCAAACAATTTATAATCACTCCCTGATGTGGTATTTTTGTGTGAATAATTATTTTTTAATTTAAAATTTAATTCACCATATTGGTTCCAAATCCTTAGGCATGCACCAAAAAAAAAATAATTCGCAATTTAGGCATGCACCAAAAATATCGTATTGTACTATTATATATTTATAATAATAAATAAATAAATAAATAAATAATTGAATTGAATTTGGGACCGACGAAATCGGTTCCAAATCCTCATTTTATTTTTCACTTATTGAATTATGTGATGAATATGCTATTAAACACTTATTTTGGAAATAAGTTTTTTAAAAGAGAGATCGAGACGGGAAGGGGGTGGGGTAATGGCATACATATTTTTCCTTTTCTATAAAAGCACATTTTTATTTGCTACATAAAAATGGATCACGGAACTTCAATTCAAGGATATGTGTTTTATTTATTTATTTATTTATGTATTTTTTTTGAGTCACGATGAAAACTCGCAACTATTACTGAACGTTAACATTGCATAAACCTCGATTTGTGACTTTAGTCGTCAAAGGAGACAATGAGGTAAACAATTTAAGTTATTCATAATTGACTGGTTCAAATTAAAGAGTTCAATAAGTTAAAAAAATTCACATATTATTGTAAAGTAAAATAAGAGTAACTTAATCGAAACTCGATACATTTGATTTTGTGTTCAGAAGTAAGAGTATGGCACCAGACACAGAAGATTTATTGTGATTATATGTTCACCAATATTTAAATAAGAGTTCAATAATGTTTGAGACATTTATTAAATAGTTTTTTATGTATAAAAAAAGAAGAATTATGTCCGATATGGCGTATATTTGGTGAGCCAAGCTGCCGACATTATTACACGGACGGCGATTGGTTCGGCTTGGGACTAAGAATGACGCGTGTCCCGGTGATGATTGAATCATCTAACGCGGGACCTTACAGCCATGAAATGTCTCCACCGCCGCCGGCCGTTAGTTGCCGACTGTTACCCTCCGGTGAATGCCATATACTCAGTACTTTCATATATATCATGTATATTTAAGATTTTTTTTTTACTATTACTGACTTTCATTACAATACAATATTTGTTATAACTACATTCTTAACTTACTAAAGTATAAAGAGTCAATACCGCATCCATTACTGAGACTCAAATTCACAACCTCTCATAGTGCAATTTAGTGCCATTAGACCATAAAAGTTATGTTTGGCAAACCTAGCTGAAAAGGTAGTTGAAAGCTGAAAAGTAACTAAAAACTGAAAAGCTATAAGCTCAAAGTTGAAATTTGAAGAGTTGTTAAGATAACTGTTATGCTTAAAAGTGTTTGGTAAAATTAGCTTTTTGATAAGCTGATAAATGTAAAAAGACTAAAAATGACATTTCCATACAATTTAAATAGGTTTGTTTATATATTAAAATAAAAATAGTGAAATCAATATATTTTAATAAAATATAAAGTAAGAGCATATATTTGAAAACATATAAAGTAAAACAAAATGTTTATATTCATAAGATTTAGTTGATATAAAAACCAATGTTGAAACACAAATGCCAAATTAAAATTACAACCAAACATATTGAAGAGAAAAAAAATAAAAAAGGTTTAGTCAAAAAAGTTTTAATTGGAAAGGGTAAATGATGTCATTTCTTTAAAATAATAAGGTTAAAGATGGAAAAAAAGTTAGGAAGCTATTAGCTTATTTTGAAACGCTACCTTAGATAGTGTTCAAAAATAAACACTTATTTTAAGCTACTAGCTTATTTTAGGAACATTACCAAATAGAACTTATAGTTTATTAGTAGCTTAAAAGCTATAAGCTCTTAAATAAGCTCGGCCAAACAGAGCCAAAAAAGTCTGGACAAAATTCTTTATTTATTTCTGAATCAAGCATAAAAAGAATGGGATTATGCTTATACCAGAATAAGGATTGTATCTCCATAATTAAGCTAATTAAATCAGGTAGTTTGAATTACACAAACTTACACGATTTCTTGCCTTTGTTAGTTGCTAAACGAAACGGGAACATTATATTATATAAACGTACGAGAAATTTCAGCCCTGAATAATTATCCTTAATTTTCGGATAATTTAAGTATTTGTTTTTATCTTTCAAACTGCAAATTTAATCCCCACACTCAAAGCCCCAACAGGTCTAAGCATCTAAGCCATTTTCTGTTTTTTGATTTGATCCGAGCGAGCTTTGAGCGATGAAACGTCTTAGAAAGTTTTGTAGTTGACATCAAGCCAAACAAATGAATCATTTTATTAAATTTCTTATGTAACAAGTAGGTTGCATATGGTATAATTGACCCATTTCATTGTTCAAATATTATGTTAAAATGTTCTAGAAATACAATGGTAAGATAGAATTTTTTTTCTATAGATTTAATTTCATTTTGATCTTACATTTATGGGTGATAATTCACTTTTAGTCTTTTTTTTTTTGAAAATATATCTCTTTGGTCCTAATATTATTGTAGTATGACATTTTTTTATTCTCAATCGACAAAATCATTTAAATTCTGTACAAGGGTATAGTAATCTATAAATTACATCATTATATTTAAAAAAAAATAAATAAATTCTAGAAATGGATGAGAAAAGAAAAACAAATAATATACAAAGGGTGTGTTTGGTTAACAGCTTATCCGCCAAATTTTGGCGGTTTTGACCAACTTTAACGGTTTGACCAAGTCAAACCGCTAAAGAAGACGTTTGGTTAACAGCGGTTTGGAGCAGCGGTTTGCTC
>CM008334.1:11637114-11656168 GCA_002525835.2 Ipomoea batatas | reverse complement strand
CATACAAATAATGTACTCCGTAACAATTACTCCCTCTGTCCCATTTTACCTGTCCTATTTACTATTCATTGGTCAAACCAACTCCTTCTTTATTGCTTATTTTCTTTAGTAATTTTCATTATTTTTAAATTTAATTTTTTGTGTTTAATAGTATTTTTAATGTAGTTTCTAAATATATAAATTTTATATATTAATGTTAAATTTAATATTATGAAAAATTGGATTAAAAATAACTTCAGTCAAGCCTCGTTAAACGAATCAGACATCCAAAATGGGACGGAGGTAGTATCATTTTAGAATCGTGGTACGACATTGGTCTATGGTTATTTTTTCTTCTTATTTTTCCATTCAGTTTTCCTCTAATGACTAAATAAAATAATGATTGTCTTGATTTATTTTAACTTGTGTAACCAGGCTAACCGCAAACTAAAGCAGTCAAAATGGGTTTAACTCAACAAGTTGGGCCTATTTAACATGTTTTAAGATGGGTTGAGTTAGTGTTTTTCTTTTGGGCCAGCCTTATAACCATCAATTGTTTTATTATGGATTAGGGTCCACCTTACATTATGGACTATTGTTTAAAAATTATGTGTTTGTAATTAATAAATTATGTGACTGTAAATAAATTGAAGGCACATAATATGTTAATTACATGTACATAATATGTTAGCTGTATATTGTGTGCTTATTGTTAACCTTTTATGTGCATTCAATTTATATACAAACACATAATAAACACATAATCTATTAACCGTGAGCACATAATATGGATGTCATTTGAATCAGGATTCACAATCCAAAGTGGATTATCGTCCATAATATAATTTGCAATATAACCATACTACCCAAAAAATTATAATGTTTATAAATAATGTTATAAACTATAAAACCTTATATAGAGTTAAATTAACAATATTATGGTTATGTTAAAGGTTCAAATTTTGACTTACGCAAAAATTAAGTTTATATTTTAAAATTTTAAAACTGAAAGTGAGTTGACGGGTTGGCCCGTTTAGCCTACCAACGTATCATATATAAAACTTATTTAGATTTCATGTCAACTATTTTTAACCAATTACTTGATGGCAACCTAAAAAAAAAAAGACTCGATTGCACAATTTTTGTAAGTTCAAATATGTATTTGGAACTTTTTAGAACTGAATGACATTGATATCCTCCTCCTCATCCTCCTCTTCCTTCGAGCTATTATATACATAAATTTTATTTAGTATATATTTTTGAATAGTAATTACAAATTTTAATTCAATTTGTACTTTATAATGAGACAACAACTAAAAATTATGTATCTATATGGTACATAGAAATTTTAAGATGTAATATTGAACTTTGGAAATGTGCGAGACTGTGTACCTAAGTAACGTAACAATGATAGTTGAGTGTAACCTTTTATAATACAGCAGACAATAATAATAATGAAATATATTAGCATTTTTGTTGAATACTACTGACTCTATTACAATGCAGTATCTGTTCATAACTACTTTTCGAAAGGTTTGATGCCACTGGACCACAAGATCCTTGGCACAGGCATGTGATTTAATTCATCAAATAATTAACAATTATTTGGATTTAATGATTGTATGATACTTCTTACTCGAGCTGTCTTTGCCTTTCCTTTTATAATCAAAGCACATTATAATTGAAATAAAATCTCCTTTAATAATTTATATAATCAACCAAACAAATAATGTCATGAAATGAAATCATGACACAACCAAGGCCCTATGAAAATGGTCTGATTCTCAATTAGTCAATTATCTTGAAAATTTGTGCAATGCTGTTTTAACAACCACAATAATGTCTTTATATTTCAAAAAACTATAAATGCTCATTATTTTAATTTATTCAATTCCCAATATTTGTCGTTGTCGGTCAAAAATGATTAATTTCTTAAACTTATTGAGTATAACTTTAATAGTGTAAGGTAACCCTTGATATTATTGAAAAGAAAGATTTTTTAATTAAAAAAAAAACACTATTGATACGTTGATGACTTTTGGATTCCTAGAATCAATATGTATGTACATACAATCAAACGTTAAAGGACAAAAACCAAAAGAATTGAAAGAGCTGGTCACGCTCAATGCGGGACACAAATAGAATTATAGGGTTAGTAGAATATCAGATTATGCAGGACGACAAATCGTCGTGATTGTCCTGAGTATAGTGTAATAGTGGATTAGTAGAGAAGAAAATCACAGTAATTGAACAATTTGTTATGTGAAACGACCAACTCCTAAGTGCCTACAAAAAGCCCACCACATTAAGTGTAACTCATATACTGCAATATTTAGGACTCGATCTTATATTATTATCCATAATCTATCAATCATAGATCGACTGAGTTCTTTATGAGTACAACATACTCTCTATGTGATCGCAAGGGTGCGTGACGAGTGGTTCGTTGGTTACACAAAGTACGTCCGAGGAAATGAACAACGCGGCAGCACGGTGTGCACTGCACCACGACGAATCAGGGGTGGATGCTGGCCGGCCTAGCCTGGGGGCTTAGCTTTTTCCAACGTGAGGACGACGTGTCGTGCCTATTGTCCGCTGGGGCATCATATATCGCGCATGGCCAGGCTGATGATGTCTGGTTAGAGCATTCATGCAAAAGCTATGGCGTTCGTTAATTCTCACTAATATAATTGCGCTTTGAAAATGACATACATTTACTTTTATCCAAATTAATATAATATTGTATCTCAAAGACAACCATCATCTAGTAGCTACCTCTGAAACCTCACCATCAGTGTTGTAATCGTTCGACCATTATTTTCACACTCAATATATATCGTATAAAGTCCCTAATTAAACAAGACATTTAACTTATATAGCATCATGCTATTATTATTTAATTTTTTTCAAATTAATTTACTTTGTGTTCTATTATTATTTTTGGACAAAGTTATACAAATTAAATTCAAGCTTTAAAAAAATTCATATCCATTCTAAGTAGATGAATCATGATTCTCATACTTAAAGTTACAAGTTTGATTTTTGTGAACACCTTATTGACGTAGTGGCTACGGGTTTTAGTCCATTAAGATTTTAGAAGAATAAAGATATATTTTTAATAAAATAATTAATTAAGATAATGGTCCTATTGGGTAAAATAGTTAGTTTATCAGCTAATTTTGGTATTTGACCAGGCCACTAGCTGTTTCATTTGGTTAAAAATTTAATATAAATGTTTAGTTAATGAGCTTTTTATAACTCTATAATACTAAAATTCAAAAAGATGCCCAAATCAGTTTTTTTTCAATTATTTTTTTAGAAAAAAAATTATACGCCAAAGACCCTGTGGTCTAGTGGCACCCGGTTTACACTCCCATGTGAAAGGGAGTGGATTGCTTTATTAAGTTGAGAAAGTAGCTATGAACAGATACTACATTGTAACAAAGTGTAGTACTCAAAAAATGTTGACACTTGTAATGTAGTGGTTGACTCAGCACTTACTCTATTTTAGGATCAGATCAAGACGAGTAATTGTCCAACAGAACATCAAACAAATTCATCAAAATAGACATTGGGACCAAAATTGACTTATTTACCAAATTTGAATCTTCTACAATAAGAACAGGTGATCAACATTTAATTTTCCACTTCAATGAAATTGACACTTTAGTTGTACTTCACAATGCATGGCTATGGATAAGAGCTCTTTGGATTAGATGAATATATATTTAGCCGAGGAAGTAAACATGCAAATCACACAAGAGAAGTAAATCATATTATAAAGATTCTATGTAATTAGTTTGATCAATAGAGTGTTTGCAAGAATTGAACTCATAATCTTTTAATTAAGTATTATAATTATGCTATACCTACTTGAGTCATCCATTTCGAAGCAATAATGTAATACTTTTGAATGACTACTTAGTTGTTGGACACACTCCACGGTTTCATCAAACATGTGTGCTCACAACTATTGTATATATAATTTAAGGTCAGATATAACAAGAAAATTATTTTAGTTAGAGATTACAAAATAAGTAGATGTCATATTAAATAAAAATTTTAAAATCACATAATGTCAAGTGTTATTTTAAAAAAGTATAAGAAGTCCATGCATACTTACCACATCATTGAAAAAAGTATTGTTTATGAATCATTGAGGACCCATTGAATAAGATTAATTTCTAGTGACTAGTCGACGATTTATTTAAATTTGTTGTTTAGTTTGTTTATTTCTTCTCGTTTTTACTATATAGAAAACAAAAATAAAACTATTACATGTAATTGAGAATAAATATCATATATCACTATTTCTTTCTTTTTAATTTATACGTAATTTTGTAATTGTATGATTATGTAGTTTTTTTTTTTAATTATGAAAATCTACAAACCACTATTTAAAGGTATGCTATAAGTAATTAAATATCATTTATATGTAATACTGTAATAGTTTATAAACCAAAAAGAAAAAAAAACCGTTATTAAGCTTGATTATATATATTGGGTTATGTTGCGTGTATCTGTTTAACAGAAACCTGCTGACAAATTTTTTTTATCACTTAGCATCCAAACGTAGCTTGTCGAAGCAAGTTTCTTAAAATATTTTATTAAATTATTTTCTCGTTCTCTTTTGATGAATGTGATAGCAATAAAAAAAATAGAATAAAAAAAATGCAAAAGTGAAGGAAATGAAAAGTGAAAAAGGACAATTGTTTTGGTAATCTAATGAACATAGTAAGAATCCCAAAGAGTTAGAACAAAAAGGAAAAAGAGAAAGCTGACAGCAGAAAAGCTTCAATCATCTTCTGTATGTATCTGTGTAAAAAAGGCTAAATAATATATGCAGCATCACATGTAACTTCATTCCAATGTTTCAAATTGGAGATAGATTGCCATCCAATATGGCAATATGGAAGCTTCCTTTAGCTTCAATTCATTTCCAATTTCCTACACCTCATCCTACTCATTCACATGCCCATCCAATTTTACTGTGCTAACAACTAGTTAAAACCCAATCCCCTAGCTAGTTCCCCATTACACCTCAAGGGGTGTTTACCATGGATCCCACCTTAATCCGTGTTCTCGTAAAAATTAAATTTTCATTCTTCAGTTATCAGTATGCGACTATTAACATTATTAATGAGACTTATAATCTTATCGAGCAATCACTAGTACACAACAAACGCAACAGACGTAAAATAGTCAGTACAATATACGCAAATAGCTAATTTTGTACTAGTGAATGTTAGTAGATAGGGTTTTTCTCTATCTTTATTGGCTATCTTTTTACTACAAAAACTCACAAAAGAAACCCATAAGCATTGAGCTTGCTTTAATATTTACATTATCGAACTATTCAATTCTCTGATATAATTTTTTTTGTATTAATACCTAGTGTGGTTGAGTGTGGTTGTGACACAAAGATGTACAAATTTGTATAGCACGAAGTACTATTTAAGTTGAAGAATAACATTTTAAATTTGAAATGTATTAACAATTGAGAATTATATTTATATAATCATCTAGTTATATGATTAATTAAATTGTTGTATTATGAAACTTGCACCTATATGGCTATATCTAGTTAACCTTCAAAACCCCCAAAAACATATTTATGAATTTTTATTTTTAATAAATTTTTTAATTTTTGTCAGCCATTGCAGTATGATCAATCAATTTTCACTAAAAAGTAAAAAGTAAAAGAAAAGGGAAGGATATCCATCACCAGAGAATCTATAATAATTTCTCTGAAATTCTGAACCAAATCATCAAATTTCAGCAGAGGTCCCCAGGAATATTTCTTCTCACACAAACAGCCAAAGTATACCTGACACCACATATTTTACCCCCATTGACTAGTTCATGGAGAAAACTCATCACACTCCTTGTACTTCAATCTAATTTCTTCCCGACCACTTAGTTTTGGGAAACAATTGCATTTTCTTGCATAAAAAGATAAAGAGTATAAAATATCTGGATATTGTATTCAATTGTCTTGTATATTCTTAGATTTTGGATAGTGATGTATGTTGTTTCTTGTCACACTTGGGTTATTCTTCCCTTGGCTTCTTACACTTGGCCTCACATGGCTAGGAAGAAGTTCTTAATCAATTTTGACAAGTTGCTTTGAAATTTTCTTTCTTTTATTACAAAAAAATCTGCAACCTATTCAAAAGTAGATTTGTGATTGCCAAATTAACTGTCCGACTAATTTAACTAGGGTTGCTCTCGATCAGATTTTTTTCCGTTCATATGTAAAATACACTTTACTTTTATATTGGCGCATGATTAGGTAAAAAGAAGATTGAACTTATAGAGAGATATGATACAAAAAGTGATTTAGTCATAATTGATTAATGGATAAGGGTATGGTTACTAAGGTAAAGAATATGCTTGATATTAGACAACAAAGAAGATAAGAGTGTAACCCAGCGGGGTAGCTCAAGTGGCAAGTGAGCTCTCTTTGTGGGGAGGAATTTCGGGAGAACCCGGGTTCAATTCTCACAAGTGACGATTCTCCCTGGGCCAGCTCTCGTGCCTCCCGGAGCGAACGTGGGTGGACCCCGGACCGTTAAACGGACGGAGAGAAAGACCCTGTAAATTTACCCAAAAAAAAGAAGATAAGAGTGTGGTTACCCATGTATATGGGGTTTGGTTAATTCCATCCAGCATGGCGCAAATACTAGTATGGAAGAAGGCGCAACAGAGTGTAGGTGCAATCTCTCAAAGTGAGGGGTTCCTCATGCACAAGAAGTAAAGATCTAATATATGTGTTTAACTAAGTTACCATGATTTATATCCTCATAAATGCTTTGTCGGGTCAGAACAATAGTATAGAAGAAGGCGAACCAAATACCCTTTTGGTAATTTATACTTTTGGTTTAGCCCATTAAAATGCAACAAAGTTTCAATCCCAAATGAGATAGGCCCATTTCATATAAGAAAAAGAACATTTAAACTTAGCCCGTTACATATATAGGCCAGTTTTTAAAATTTTTTTCGAGCCCATTCTCCAGACACAGCCCAATCCACTTCCAAGCTTAATTTTCCACGGTGCAATAGCGTCGCGCCGTCGCCTCTATCAACAATTCTTCAGAGTTGTAGTCTTCCTGGTCAGAGGGATAACGGACTCCGTATAACTCGGATCTTCCAAAATCCATAGACGGGTAAACAAAAATCCTTTGAAATAAATTTGGATTATTTTTCAGTAATTTTCTTGGTAAATTTCGTCAGTTTAATTGATTGATAATTCATGCTTGTATGTATGTTAATGTGTATGCAGTTAATGAGTTGAGGTTCAATGGAAATTTCGAATTTCTCTGCACTATTTTCGACTCCTCGAATCAGTCGAATTCAGCTCTTCTACGGAGTAAGCTCTGTTTTTTGATTTTCTTCACTTTCATTCCAAGATTTACTAAGTATGCGATTTTGTAAAGGTAGGGCGAGTAGTTCGAATCTTTGCCTGATGATTTTCCGGTATCACCTGATGAATAGTGTAATGCTGAAACATCTGATCCTACTTGAACATATATTTATAAATTGTAAAAGGAAACTGAGCAAAATGTTGTACTAGAAAGTGGTTTAGCCTTTAGACTGAAAATATTATGGAGTATATTGAAGTTGCTTTATTTTCTTCAGACTGCTTTTAAAACATTTACTGTTTCTTGAGCAGAGACATACAACCTGCACTATCCCATTTGGTAAAGACTAAATCATGTGGTTGTGGATTCTTCATAATCCATAATCAACTTAAACTTATCAATTATTGGCTTAAATAGGCTGGAACGTTTTTTACATTTTGTAAACCATGACCTTGCCAACCATGTAAAAAGCAGATCATTAAATCTATGATTTTAATGATTGGATTAAATAATCTCTACCAAATAATATTGCCTAAATTTACTTTAGGGATAAGGCCTAAGGGTCAATAATCCCTCCAACTATTTAGAGAAAGGAAAATGCTAAGCACCCCTAAAATTGCCACTCACAGATAGCCACTCCCTAATGTGGAAAAATGTCACATCACAAACACGCAAATACGCAATTGCCACATCAGGGAGTGGTTGCTTGTGAGTGATTAATGTAGAGGTGCATAGCATGGTCCATAAAAAAAATAAAATTAGGCCATTGAACTAAAAAATTCCAAATAAACCTTTAAACATGTAAAAATAATGCAATTGAACCTATGGAAGTCAACAAGTTGCCCATCCAAAGTTGATGACATGTTGAATTATTAATTACTCGTATTATACATGGAAGCTCATCTGGTAAAAAAATGAAATATATTATTGTTAGTATTGTTGTTATTATTATTATTATTATTATTATTATTATTATTATTATTATGATGATGATGATGATGATGATGAAAACTGCAATTACCGGCAAACATTAAAAAACCTGACAAACTCCGGTAACCATTGAAAACTCCAGCAATTAAAAAGGCATCAAAATTTTTACTTCAAGGCTACCAAATTTGTCATGGAGGCCATCTTCAATAGAAGCCTCCCATTCAAGACAGCATTGAAGACATTCCGCCTAGGACATCGAGGCGTTCCAGATCTGGAACCATTTGGACAAAGACCAACCAGTTAGTCTTCGTGTTTGACGAAGAAGAGGAAAGCCAGTTGAGGTCGTTTCATGGAGATGAAGGGCAGTTGGTCCTTGTCTCCACTTTAGTCTTTGTCTTGGAGACCACTCTATTCCAGATCTAAATGTCTTGCCATGGCAACATTGGTTTCCAAGGTTGCCATTTGAATTTCTTTTAAGTAAAATTTTAAATTCTTAGAAAGAGAGATGGAGTAGACATCTTACATGGACAACGAGTAGGATAAAAATATGAGGTGGCATTTTACATGGCAAATTTCTTGTTGTTTACAGTAATAATAAGTCAAAAGGGCTTAATTGCATTTTTTTTACATGCTCAGGGGTTTATTTGGAGTGTTTGTTTGTCTGTCTCTCTCTTTTTTTTTTATTTTTTTTTTTTTTTTTTTTTTTTTTTTGGTTTAAAGTTTGATGGCCTAATTTTATTCTTTAATAATTGGATGGCTTATTTGACCCTTACGGCCTTACCCCTATACTTTATAAATAAATAAAACAATACATGTTTACCTAAGGTACTAGTTAGACTTGTGAAATCTCTTCTTCTGGTATTATGATTAATGTGAATAATTTTACTCATGTCATGCTGGTAATACATAGCATGTGTGAATACTCTATAGTTGTCAAAGAACTTAGGGTGTGCTAATTAGTTGGAAAGTTTTCCAAAAAATTGGAGAAGAAAATGGAAAAAATGGAAAACGTTTTTCCATGTTCATCCATGTCTTTTTTTTTTTCTTCTTTTTTTTTTTAATTATTTTTTTAAATAAAAACTTTCAAGTTGGATCCATTGTTTTTGGAGAATGGAAATGGAAAATTGTAGAATGGAAAAAGGTAGGAAAAAAAAAGTGAAAAAATGAATTTGAAAAAATGGAAAAAGTTTTTGCATAATCCTTATTCCTATGTTTAAGACAATCTTTGGATAGCCTTTTGAATGTAGGTTATTTAATCTATAATCTTTGATCCAATTAACTAAGCTTTACCAAACATGAACAAGGCATATCCCACAGAAAACATTTCCCATCCACTCAAAGAGAGATTACTTTTGCTCTTTTTGTATTTGAAATCAGGGATTTCGTAGCTTGCTAAGTTATTTAATGGTTATTTTTTAGCTGCTGCCTACATGAATGGATTGCTCACAATTCTATAGAGGCTTTATACTGATTTCTTCTTGCAATTTTGAACTTTTATTTTTAGGGAAGCAATTTTAATGTCCGAAATCACATGACTCTCTCTGGTTCGGCCAATCGTATTCAGACTATGCATTGTTTTCCTTCAGATTTACAGAAGCAGTGCAGTGCAAATTTTCCTGGAAAATTGGAGAATAGGCCAATGTATTTGCCTGCACATGGAATCATAAGTAATTTCTTTTTCCTAAATTTGAAACTTCTTGAAGCTTTTGTTAGCTTGTTTTCCTGTTGAACATACCACTGAAATAATGTATGTGCAGTATGATTTCGCAGCAATGCCCTAACTTCTGCTGCTCTGTCCTCTGGATGCACAGTCCAGTTTCTCACTAAGAAATCTTTACTTAATCATAGATGACTAGAAGCATAAAGAGTATTATTAATATTGTGTTCTTTTTGGGAGAAATGACTTATGGAAATCAAAGAAAATGTGCATCTTGAGAAATAAAACCTTGAATTCTGAAACTGTATACTATACAACATCGATTCTGACTACTGACTACTGGCATGCATCACATATTACTTGTGATCTCCAGTTGTCAGTTAACTTAGCCTTATCCTGTTAATTACTTATAGTTTTCTTAGTTCAATCTAATCCTGTAGTCTTTAGATATTCCTTGCTGTTTGCATGTTAAAATAAATCACATTCGTTTCATTTATTCTTATATCTCTTATCTGCCATGGGTTGGTCTAATTATGTGTTTATTCAGAGCAGAATCTTCTAGGCATGCTTCCCGTTCATATTTTTTAAGACCATGCCAAGTTAAAAGCGAGGACTCAGAAGGAACATTGAGTGGGGAAAGCATCTTACTAAATGAGCAGAGCTTGGAGCAGGAACTACAGCTTGCTATTCAAGAGGAGAATTATTCCCAAGCAGCAAAGATCAGGGATAGCCTTCGACTTCTACATGAGGACACCAAGGCATCAGTTTTAGCAGCAAATGCTCGATTTTACAATTCGTTTAGAAGTGGAGATTTAGCTGCTATGCAAGCTCTCTGGTCCAAGGGTGAGAATGTGTGTGTTGTGCACCCTGGAGTTAGTGGCATATCCGGCTATGACCTTGTTATGGGAAGCTGGGAGTTTGTGTGGGCCGACTATGAATTCCCCTTAGAAATTGAGATCAAGGATGTCCAAGTTCACGTTAGAGGCGACTTAGGATATGTTACTTGCATAGAAATGGTGAAGACGAAGGGCAGCAGCTGGGGAAAACAGTTCGCCACTAATGTTTTTGAGAAGATTGATGGTCAGTGGTATATATGCATTCACCATGCATCATATATCGACTTGTAAAAATCATGGAAACTTGAAATTGCTAAAACGAGCTTGGAATTTGGAAATTTTGTATTCTATTCTATGCAGTAGTTTTAAACCCTTTTTATCTGTAAAAGACACTGTTAATCTATGTATGCATCAGCACTGCCCTGGACAAATGAATAGAGTATCCATAGCCTTTTTCATGTTAGAAATACTGTATTGCTGAGAACTGCTTCATTCCGAGTATTTTTACAACGGATCAAAAACTAGGTGCCTCAATGCAGCAGATTAAAGCTACTCATTTACCAGTAGATTTCAGGTTTCATGTCTCTCTACTCACAGAAGCAATGGTGAATAACCATTTATTCTGTTTGAGATATACTAAGCTTTACATTTCTTAAAGTAACACTAAAACAAAAACGTCTTTTGCACTGTGAAACTAGATCCTGGCAACTGGGGAGGGCGGTGGAGACGGTACATATCTTGCAGGTCCCTGCCCCTGGACTGCAGTTGAAGCATTTGTTGTATCAGTTTCCCTCACAGTATCAGAGATGAACTTCTGTTCCAAAGGGTCTATAACCAACATGCTACATAGTTTCTGACTCGTTAGAATAGCGACGCATATGGAGAACGCTTCTAGCAAAGGGGTTGATTGGTCAAATTGAACAGAGTGAAGTCCATTTTTCATAGGAGCCAAGCTAAAGAAGGGCTTCCTCTCATGCTCTCCCCCCTATCGAGACGAGCAAAAGACCAGAGAGGCAGAGATAGAGTTATACAAGCATTTTCAAGAAAAGCTATTGGGAAAAAGGCAGAGAATGGGAAATAAAGCAGAGACTGATACCTGAAGGTAAAGTGCAATGCGATCTTGGTTGTTACAGTTTTTCTCCTGTTCGGTGAGAACTTGTAACTTGCAACCAACATCCCACCCTCCACAATCGCATAATCCACCGGATTTCCATCTTTCAATTAGTGATGATGGTGCACCTTTTTGGGGCAAGCCATGAACACCACCGGGGAGGATGGCAATGATGTTACCAGGATTTTTATCATTATCCTTCGAATTGCTGTCTCCTGGAAAATGCTGGTTGCATTGATTGTCACTGTTCACAATTTGGTTTCTAACCATAATGGCTGCAATCTCTCTGTCCGGCAGAAATGCAGGTGCTTGCTTGTCTACCTGTCCAAGATTGACACTATACAAGATGGATTCTCTCACAATTGATCCATCCTTGCTATCCTCAAAATTTGAGTTGAGGACAGAAGAACTGGAAACCTTCATCAGACCAATCAAGTTATAACCAAATCCACTGCATTTCCCCTTAGATCCCTGGCTCATCCAACCTCCACTCTTCTTTTTAATTTCAGAAACTGTATAAAAAGAATAAATCAAACATTCATCTACCTTTCCAGATTTTGGTAACTGTTTGACAGCAGCAACTAAAATGTCATTGCTATTGTCAACAACAAATCTGAAGGATGGGAGCCCATCCTTAATCGTAAGCTGTAGAAGAGCCCCAAGAGTTGAAGGTTGATGTTTCTTTTCGCAAAGGTGTTCATTACTAGCAGGCTTCAAGGTCATGGAATTTAAGTTTTCATTTTGTGGCTTGCTAGTTTCAGCAGAATGAATTCCTTTGGACCTAAGCAGCGGGTCAAACAACCTCCTCATAGGGCTAGACGACCTCCCTTTGCCGCTAGCATTTGCCTTTTCTCTGTTGCCACCACCCACAATGGGACTATCACATACCCCAGAACTCACTGGACCAGACTTGTGAACAGTATGTGCATCGCTCGATTGTGAAACTGCTGATGTCTCCTTAAAGCTGAAACTTCTACTCATCCTACCAAGACTGAAGCTTAACCTTCTAATAGGTGATGGATGCCTGCCCTTCACTGCTTGCTGTTCAACAAGATCCATATCCATTGGGGACATCTCAACTGAGTCCAAGGACTGTATACTGGATTTCTGATCTCTTAGACATTTAGCTTGAACCTGAGTGGGTGTAGTTGGCATCTCACCTTGATGCCGACATGTGAATAAATCTGAATTTACGCCCTGAGCATATGATTCATGTTGCTTCATTCCAGATTCACTAGAAGGTAAGGGACATGAATGTGGAATTGGATCCAGTTCTCTTGAGTAAGATTCTTGAGACGAACAGGTATCAGAATATCTATTCTTCTCTGGCTCTGCTGTGTCCTCATTGGATATTGTTCTGGATTCTGAAACCTGAGAAGTCTCCATGCACTTTGTTTTAGGAGAATGCTTTGCCTTTGGTATTAGAATAACAATATTTTGCGGCTCAGGAGCACAGTTCTGGATGGTAGGATTTACTTGGCTCTCTGCTTTAATCCTACTTCTACCATCTTGAGCATTTCTTCTGTCATTCTTGAACTGGTCTGAGAACAAATCATCTTTGCCTGATTTGGTTTTATTGTCAGAAACTTTCTTTATGTCTTTGTCAAAGTTTGTTTCAGAATAGCTCCTTCGAGAAGTAGGTTTTGAATGGACGTTTTTGTGTTGCCCATCCAATGTGCTACTTGGGGCTGTCCAAAAATCTTGACCATGCACGGAATTTCCATGGGCATGCTTCACAGGTTCCACCAGTTTTTGTTCATGAGATAAACTAGGGAATGGACCATGTGGTCGGGTGTGTTTGTGCTTGTTCTTGTGCTGAGGAGATGAACCATACGCTTTAGGTGGCCTGCCAGCCACAGAAAACGAAACGCCTCCTGAAGATGATGACACTTACAGGTGCCCTCTTGAAGGTGGCATACGTTCATTGTACTTTCATATTACTAGATAGTACCAGTCAATAACTCCAAAGTTCAAAGCTTTTGCCCGGACGTTTTTATCCAATTCTGTTCTCTGCAGATACTTAGGCAAATTCGACATGTGCTTCACAAGCTCCTCATCGTTGTCTGCCTTGCTACCCAGTCGCTGCTTTTGGCAATCCACAGAAGAGTTCAGCTGGACCGTATTTCTATTCACTGCATTTTTTGGCACTTCGTGATGCTTGCTACTATCTGCATGGCCAAACGGGTAATCATACTTGTCTTGAAACTTCGAACTGTGCTTTACTTTGGATACTCGGTTCTTTTCCTCCACAACACTTGAGATCTGTTGTTGCCCTGAAACCCTCCTAGTTGACTCTGCTGCTATGTACCCCATATTCCAAACAGCTTATAGACTATAATTGTTGAATTTCATACTGGATGGCATAGCATCTTATGCCTCATGCTTCACAAACTTCCCTTCAAAACAACCATAAAGTAGAAACTATCAGATATTATTGCTAATGGGGGTGACAATCTGACATAAACCTCAGTACATGGGAAAAAACATAACTAGGAAATAACCATTTTCCCCAAATGGGAGAAGGTTAATAAATCATCAGATATTACTGCACTAGCAAATACAGACATGATTTGGCTCAAAATCACTGCACTCTTCACGGAGAATTCAATTTTGAGGGTGAAAATTATCAGGGGAGAACCAAAACAAATGGCCAAGAAGGGAAAAGCAGCCAAATCTAAACATCTTATTTACTACTTGTAAATTCAAGATATGAATCACACACCATTAGCCAAGACATTATGACCAATATAGACATTGCCTATACACAAACAGACAACAATCCTTAGGTTTCAATGCTCATTTTGACCAACATGCACCCCTACCACCAGATATAGAAAAGCATATTTTAGCCACACCTTAAAAACATAGAATTTGCACACTAAAATGCCACAGATCATGGTACTAGAACCCCAAGATTTGCAGAAATGGATGGAAGTTCAGATCTTTCTCCAAGATTACACCAAAAAACTGCAGAATAATCCTGCCCAAAACAAAAACCCACAGATCCACACAAAAGTAAAGCTAAATCAACGGTAAACACACAGCAAATAGCATCAAAAAGCACTGAAGTTCAACACATTTGAGGTGTGAGTCAAAAGCAACCAAAGAACTCCAGCAAAAGATGTATGGCGCCCACACATTCTGTATACATTTCATCACTTTTATAAGCACAAAAAAGGAAAGCAAATACACCTGGGGAGACAAAATAGAGGTGTATACTTACGCTAAACGCAAAGAAAGGAATTGCAGGGTGGCTGAGCGCAAGAAATCTTCCTGGAAGTAACTGAAAGGCGGTTTCTTCAAAGCCGGAGAAGAAAAGGGATCTGTGTAGTGGCTATAGATGGATACAGAGAGTGGTACACTAATACAGAGTGAGAGAAAATACCCGCGAAATATATGTAATAATGCGAGTCATAAATCATAATAAAGCGCAGAGAGAGATGGAGAGTGGGAGTGAGTAAGTGAGGCATTTCCTTTTTCTTTTTCTTTTCTTTTTTTTTTAAATTATTATGAGATAAATTTACGGTCGCTATTTGAAGTTGTGTTTTGTAAATTTTATTTTTGTGATCTTAGCCAGTAAATGATAAAGAGACAAATTAAGAGTCGACAAAACATTTGAGAGAATGTAAATCATAATAAGAACACAAGGATAAGACATTTATGTGTACAACGAGACCACTCACTTTTAGAGGTTATTCCTACACTGTCACAAATTAAATTTTTGAATATTGTTTTAAAAAACATTATCAGATAACTAACTGAGCTGTTCATACAGAATAGGATATCGGATGCATTTCGTTTTCAATCGAACGGTTAAGAGTTGGAGTGGCGATAGCTACGGTAGTGGAGACGGGTAGATGTGGATGTGGGCGAGGTGGGGACCACGAATTTGCAGCATTTTCTTTAATATCGAATCCCAAAGCGACGAATCGCGGGGCCCACATAAGCGACGAATGGTGGGGCCCACGTGGTTCCTTATGTCGTCGAGCATTCTTGGTTCTTCTGTCTTCTATTCTGCGTTTGGCCCGGACTGCGTAATTTGTAGTATTCTTTCTATTTACTTATTTAGTATTTGTCACACTTTACATTAACATAAAGAAAAGGAAAATTTGTACTTTTGTTTCCAAAATTATAAGCCAGATTCGATTTAATATTTGTATTATAAGCTCTATCGTTTTTAAGTCAGAGAGATAGAGTTGTTGGTTCTTTCGTTAATGCTAAAGGCCCAAGCGAGCCTAACAAATGATGGCCAAAAGACATATAACGGTTTGATTTATAGAACTAATTAATCTGGTCAAAGTAATTTGAGAAGATAATTGAGGTAGCATTTACCCATTAAATGAATATTATAAATGGTGGATCTTATAATTATGAAAAGTCAATTATTTAACATGAACTATTTTTTTTATGTCACTAATCATGTCGTCCTAACAAATCAAGATTGTCATCCTTTTAATCAAGCTTCATTACCATAAGCACCGCCTACTCCCCTACTATAAATGACGATATACCCATTAGAGCAATATATCTGAAGTATATTCCCCATCAATTCTCATAGAGTTGGAGTACGATATATAGAGAAAAAGATAAATTAGAGATAAAATTATTCATAACCGTATAGTGTTTAAAAATAAATAACAATAAATTTTGGTTGCGCACTTAAAGAAAGACTTAAAGCACAACTTATTGACAACTCGTGAAGTAATAATAGTGATTCATATCACACAATTGACGAAACTATTATTACCTTATAATTTAAGAACTACAAATGTAATTTTTTCTAAAATAACAATTGCTAAGTGTACTTCCAATAATATTAGTATATATGCTTAGATATAAAAATATTAATACATAACATTTGAAAAACTATATAGTGTAATTTGTTTGTTTAGTAAAAACTGGAAATATAATGACAAAAACTTGTCTGAGACCGTCTTACATGTTTAATTTGTGAGATGGGTTGAATCAATATAATTTGGGTCATAATTACTGTTATGAGTTGAAATTAGTTTTCCCATATAAGAGGAGTTTGAACTTTCAACTTCTCTTAAAGAGACAAAAGTGCACGGTCACTCACGCTGGTTTCCTCTCGAAATTATTGATGTGTGAATGAATTGTTGAAAATTTGAGGATTACACTGTTTGTTATGTCTTGTCCATTTGTTTTATTATCTGATCTTCTAAACCCAAAGTCATCGTCATGCTGTTTCTTTTGGACTTTTCGTCGCAACAAGGTGAAAAGCATTTCCTGAATGCCATTTTCGTCAGAAATACAAAATACCCACTTCACGTTCTTTCATGTGCCACAGTAGCACGGACTAAATCTTCATTTTTATCTTTCTTTAATCATTAAACAAATAAACAATGACATATATTAATGATGAAAAAAATATTTGTTTGATTAGAGGAACAAAAAAAAAACATTTTTTTGGTACGGAATTAATAATCCATTGACTATAGGACATGCATTGGAACTTCAAAGGAAGAAAAAACACAAAGACAATGGCTTTATATATTTATTTATTTTTATTTTTTCCTGTTTGTCTGATTATAAATGGATTAAATGCTTTTGGCACCAATGAAAACAATAATATAAATAATTGAGAGTATACATGGGTCCACTGGAATTCTTGGACTTGGCCATGGATCCGGATTTTGATAACGAAAATATAATCGTAGAGTGAGAGCAAAATATATTGTGGATTATGATCTAATTATGTATATTATGGATCTCAGTTTAAAATTGCGTCGTTTTGTTTAAATTAGAATGATTTTTTTTTCATTTTAGTTAATATTCACTTTGCAGTAAGTACATAACACGTTATTCGTTTGTATATATATAAACTTACTATAATATCTACCTAAATGTTGCGCTGAAAAAATGGAACCACTAAAAGCACCATTTATGGACTTAAGATATTGATTTTATAAATCTATAATTAACAGATTTTATATTTATTATTAACATATTATATACCTACAATTAACAGATTATACATTTTTAATACTAGCGTTGTTTCTAATTGCATAGGAATACCGACACTACTGAAGGTACCATATATATGAATTACGAAATAGAATTGTTTTTGACCAAGTATCACGATATAATGATTTCCGCATTTCATTTATTAAACCTCTGACATTTGAGTTAATTGTCTTGGGCCTAGCTAATTTTTTTTTTTTTTGGCTGTGGGCCTAGATAATTAAAACCATCAAAAAGTTAAGAGCATATGAGGTTTCTTTCAATGAATAAGAAATAAGAAATGATGACAAAATAAGATTATTTTTTTTCAAGACAATAATAAATACAACTAATGTATAATTGTATACATACAATTGCTAAAAAAAATCGAATTTAAATCTAAACTTTAATTTACAATAATATAACTTATCCCAAAATGTTTATTGGCTGCACCGAAGCCCCATTCAAGTCTGAAAAGCCACTTTCCCCGGTTAGGTTTGCTATATTGATGAGAATATATATAATAATATCATTAATATGTGCATATGAGGTGGCTTCCATTCTTTCAATGAATAAAGAATCTTTTTGTCTTTAATTTCGCGATTGAATCAAAATCTCCCGGGTTATGGCGGGTTAACCTTTAAAAAAAATGTTATGAGTAGGCTTTAATTATAAAACACATTGTTAAGTTAGTATCATACTCAGATTAATTTATGCTTACACTATGTTACTGGCCATATTGGTTTATCAATATGAGTAATTGTTATATCATGGACCAGAGTTATTCATATTGTATTGTGAACTCTGGTCAAAAAATTATGTGACTGCATTTAACATATTTTGTACTGCAGTCAACAATTTATATAGCATTGAATTTCAACTGCATGTACAGATGCAAGGTAGACCATAGTCCATGGTATAATTTGTCCAATACGTACGAGAGGGGTTTTTAAACTCTTGACCTCTTTTAACGGATGAGAGTGCGCGACCACCCAACCAAACTGGTTAACTTTTAAATATTGATTTACAAAAAATAGGCTATTATTTTAAAAGTGTGTTTTGAATTATTTATAATTAGTCGACTCAAACAAAAAATGTCAATAAATTGCTCATAGCGAGAGTTAAACTTTGAATCTTATGAAAGTCAATCATCCGATCAACATGAGGTAACTTTTGTTGTTACTAGCTTTTACTCATCATAACAAATTATTGAAATTAT
>CM008334.1:11607455-11624552 GCA_002525835.2 Ipomoea batatas | reverse complement strand
ATAAATAAAAAAAAAAAGAACACGAAGGGAGGAGAGACACGTGACTTCTATCACTTTCTCTCTCTATATATGTATGGTTTCTCTCTCTATATTGCTGTGATCTTGTTTGGCCGATGATCTCTCTGTATTTTCATTTCTCTCTGGAACTCTTCCCTCTGAATATATAATTATTATATGGAAGCTAGAGGAACGCTGTAAATCTCGCACCTAAATTTGTTTATATTCTAATATACAAATTAATGCATTTTTTTTTTTGAGTACAATGCATCTTCAATTATTTACCTAATTTAAAATGCATTTTTAATTATTTACTAAATAT
Organism: Ipomoea batatas; assembly: GCA_002525835.2. NCBI lineage: Eukaryota > Viridiplantae > Streptophyta > Magnoliopsida > Solanales > Convolvulaceae > Ipomoea > Ipomoea batatas. The sequence continues at coordinate 11,624,233 of CM008334.1, read as the reverse complement.
GGATTAAAATATTTTTTGTACAAAATGCATTAAAGCATTTTCCATATAAGCTATGATTTTGTCTAATTGGCAAAAGTTTGAACCTTTTATTATTTGAAGTGTTTATAGTAATTCATTAATTGTATTAAAAAAACATATAAATTAATTAAGAGAGTAATTTTCATATTTGGTTCATGGATTTTTTTTTTAATATTTGGTATTCAAGTATTAATATTGTCACATTTGGTGCACAATATACTTTTGTTGTCATATTTGGTCCTACCATCCAAATTATCGAAAACTACTCGCAAAAAAAATGTAAATTTTATTCCAAGCTAGCGTTGCTTTAGGAAAAAATTGTCAATTCAATTTTATATATACAATACTATTACTAAAATTTGTCCTTGTTGCAACCTCGAATAAGAGACAATTTACATTTTTTTACAAATAATTGCGATAGATTTGACCAACAAGATCAAATGTGACAATAAAAACATACTTGTACACTAAATGCAACAGAATTAATAATGTGAATCAAATATGAAAGAATGAATATGATCGATGAATCAAAAGCGATAATAACTCCATTAATTATTTACTACTCTGGTTCAAATCTCAGGCGGGACATTGACTCTTTGTGATTCAATAAATTGAAAAAGTATATATAAATAAATATTACATTGTATAGTCGATAGTACTCAAAAATATAAAATATTGGCAATTTTAGAAAAAAAATCATTAAATCTATATATATATATTTTTGAAAATAATTAAATCTATATATAAATGTGATAAAAATATATTTTATGTTAAATAAAAAGATGAATTATTATTAAGAAATAGAATAAGATATCTGTTGATGGGTGGGTGGTTTCGGTTGCTCAGTTTCGGTTACTCGGCGTTAGTTCGTCATAGGGTTCTACCTGTCGAAAGTGTAACAGATTGGTGACACGTAGAGCAATTGATTTGGGAGGTGGGGCCAGAGGCAGGGAGTTCCAACGTTTTACTGCCACGAATACCTAGTGGATAATAACAGACTCTACCCTCTGGCCCCACTTTTGTACAGTCCTTTCCGTTGAATCCAAACCCCATTTTTTTGACTTTTCCTTTTTAAAGCCTATGGATATGGTCATATTTACACACTCCTCCTTGTCTTTTCCTTCTCATTCACAGAGTAAATGCTTGGGTCGGTGAAATATATAATTTTTTTTTTAATTTCTCTTTCTTAATGAGAAAGGAAATTTAGAGATTCTTGAGATAAAGACTATAATATTAAATAGAACAAATATCAATTTTGGTCACAAAGTATTATTAAAATGATAATTTTGGCCTATATGTTTAATTCATACCAATTTTTATTCATGACTATTGTCTCCGTTTTTTTTTTTTTTTTGATATTGGTGTTTTGGATGTCGTTATATTAGATTCAATTACCTTTTTTTTTTTGTTTTTATATTTTTAAAAATGTTTATTCTCATTATAGGATCATACATAAATGAACAACAATGTTGATAATCATTCTCATTCCACCCTACTACCAAACATGTAAAGTATTTTTCACCAAAACGCATTACCATTGCGAAGTATTTGATACCAATCCAATTTTGATTCCCATGTGCAAACTCAACACACCCTTATTTATCTTTTACAATACAAAGTAGAAACACACAATACATTTTTTTTTCTCCAAAGAGATGGATATAAAAGAAGATTGAGAATTCAATACAGTATAAAAATAATGAGTTTTTTTTTTTGGCAAATAAAATAATGAGTTAGGTTATTCTTACTTAGAGGAAATTTGTATTATTTTCTATTTGAAAACACAATACATTAAAAAGCTTTTAGCATTATCGAAAGTGACTTACAATTAATTTTGTCCATATGTAAAAATGCTACCACCTAAACAAGAAAATATCATTTGTCAAAGATAATAAAGGGGGATTGGGACTTCAGGATTAGAGACAAAAAATAATTAATCTTTCTTTCTTAAGAGCTTTCTCTTTTCAAATTTATCCGTCGGAGAATACGCCCAATAGTGTAAGTGGTCACCATCTTCTTGTCTGTAAAAATACACTACATGCTTAAATGTATGTCTCCTATAATTAACGACTACTCACTTACTCAAAACATCTTTTGATCTAACTAAAAGAATTACTGTCAATGAAAGTTTAATCATATTATTTATTAAAAAAATACTATCTTCCTATATATTTTTGACTTTCAATAAGAATTATAATCATTCAAAGTTCAAACACAATATTTTTATTTTTTCCAAAAATTTCATTACCTACTAATTGATCACCATTTTTTCCCCTTCTACTTTCTATATCCATCCAAAGTCCAAACTCCAAACACCGTACCACCTGGTGACTAGCTTAAACTTTCCGACGGCATGCAAACGTTGAAAAAGACGTCGGAGAAAAAACCGTTAATTTTTCAACGCATTTTGATGCGTGGAATAAACGGAGTTTTAATTTCTAGTAATGAGAATATTCCCGGGCGCTAAATACATGCATGCATACATTTCTGACTTTACTTTCTATCCATCCAAACACGGCATGGATCATGGATGGAGTGGTTAAGGTCTTGCGTTTATGGCTGATTTTTTTTTTTTAGTTTTTATTTACATCCATCACGTGATGTTACTGTCTGCATATATCTTTTCGTCAAACGGTACAAAAAGGAAACAAATGCATGTTGGTTCCATCAGATCATCGTATTGGGTGTTCAGTCATCTTTATATCTATTCGGAACAACTTTTTATTTGCACAGTTTGGTTCAGAAATGGTTTTATTCAGAAAATAAAAATAAATACAAAAATTCATCATCAATGATAACCGGTCGACACATCAGAGGTAGGAGTTAAATATATACCTAAATAATGTTAGTTTGTCCTGGTTCACACAATTGGAAAAGGAACACACAACAGTGGCATATATCATCGTTTTATCTTGTCGCACCCAGGTAACTGCCGTGCATGGCTTGTCTTCCTGCATGTTCACCCCCTCTAAACTTTGCATAAAAGTTTGTATTCTTTTAGGTAATTTTTTTTTTTTCTGTACAGATATAATTATAATCATTTATGTAGTATTGATATTACCATTATTAATAACTTTTTAAAGTGACAATTTTTTAACCAACATGGTTAGCGTGGTGATTTAGGGCCTCCTCCCTTATGCATGAGGTACAGTAAAAACTGTTTGTTTAATTTGTTAGTCATATTTGATTTGAGCCAATCAACTATAAACATAAATAATAATAATTACAAATTTTCTCATAAATAAAAAAAATTAGCAACTCATGCATTGTTCAACAACCAACATTATTGTAAATATCTATGTTATTTAATTTTTTTTTTAAGTTGGTAGGTCTATGGTCAATTTTTGGACCCTTAGCTTGCATGCCTTGATGTTACTTTTCCTTTTATTATGTCCTCTTCTTGTATGGCCCTCTACCAGTACATTTCCTTTAATTTAATGTACCTTATATGTTTTCTACGGTTGAAATATCAAGTGGTGCATATTACTTAACCTTATCATTTTGTCTTGTAACCAAACATAACATAAATTTAGCTATTGTATTCCATCCACCTCTTACCTTTATAATGTTAAATTTGTCGTTCTATCTTGTCAAACTAGATGTCTAGATGTCAAGCGCATTTAATTCAAGAAACATGATACAATAAGCATTTCTATAATTGTCACTCATAGTACAAGCAATGTTGCAGAAGGTGGTAGGCCCTAGTCAGGCACCTGGAGTAGTATGCCTAGCGCCTAAAGCACCTAGGCGGCTTAGTAATCTGAGTCTATCGCCTCCACTTTTTACACTCAGGGCTAGGAGTAGTTAGACTGTTATAATTCCCTAAACTAGTTAATTGTATATGTTAGATGGTTAGTTGAGTACATGTCTGGATAAATATAAAAGAGAAGTATTCGAGAAGGCAAAGAAAGCCACTCGACCTAGTTGAGCGCCAACTCGACCGAGTTAGGCGCCCAACACACCCTTAATTGATCTAGAGATTGTCATTGTACTTTCTATATATTTCTATAATCGATTTTGAAAATATATATTTTTTTACTGTACAATTTCACACATATATACACATGTTATTTGCCTAGATGTACTTGATTGTGGGGATGGATAGTACAATGACAATCTTTAAATCAATAAGAGATACTAAACATATAATATGTGAGCAAGGGCAAGAAATACTAAATGAAGGGACTTTTTGAGTGTAATGATAAAATATGTAGTACATATTGATCAATTGAGTCACCATAATTTACTCATTATCAAGTTAGGATGGGGGCGTCTAGGATGGACGATTCATATACATTTTTGTCACAATAAATACTAAGCATATACTTTTTCCTATATTAAAATTTCTCATTGAATGCACGAATTGTGACATTTTAAATTATTATTAATATTTTTTCTTCTTCATTTTTATCCAAGTGTTCAAAAGTAGATTAAAGAGACGGTAACTTTAATAATTACAAACAAAGTTCAATTTTACGGTGTGATAATAAAGATAGACAAATAAACAAGAGTCAAATCTAATAGCGGGACATAAAAACGTCCAACTAACTAATGCCACCTAGAATATTTCATTAATGGAAAATGTTTTTTTTTTGGTCTCCAAATTATAAGGAAATACAATTTTTCGTCAATCAATTATACTATCGTCACTTTTTGTTAGTTCCTCAATTAATTGTCTACGAAGTAGCTCTTGTGGTCATTCAATTGTTTTGAAGATAACTTTTTAGCACAAGTATAATATTACTATGGAACGAAAGAAATCACTTCACAATCACTTAATGAACGAAAAATAACAATGAGTATAAATTAATTAATAAAAAATATTATTTTAATATAATTCAAGAAAGAAAAAGTTCTAATTTTCATTTTACCAAACATCAATCATGCTCGTAATATATTATTAATTAAAATGAAATTTATTATTTTGTATTAAAATGTATTAATAGATTTCACATGGTTGAAATGATAAAAAGTAGAAAATAAGAAGAATGAATTCTAGTTTGAAACTCAATGAAGAATACACTAACTTGGGATGGATTTTGATGCGTTACACAAAGAAATTGGACTTTGTAGAGGATGCAAATTCCAAGAGAATTTTGAATGAGCAAAAATGGGGAGAGAGTTCAAATTGGGGAAGAAAGGAGGGAGAGAATGGAGTCAAGGAATGTGAGGTGGCGTGGGTCCCAACAAGGGGGTGGATATGGGCCCCGCAACATAATCAGCGGGAGTAATAGTTTTTGTGAAGAGTACACTGTGAGTCGCCGCATGGTCTAACGTCTACGTCTGTGAGTTTGTCCACTGTAGTGTTAATGTGTTAGAGGATCTCTAATAAGAAGATTTTTAATAATTTTTCGTCATGTAAAATAAACAAAAAGTGGGTTGTCCATTTTTATTAATGAGGTGTTGGTCATACAAGAATAATGAAAATTTATTAAGCTAAGAAAAGAAGGAAATATAGAGTAAAATAAACAAAAACGTGGTATCCATTTTTACGGATGAAGTATTGGACCAACAAGAATAATGAAAATCTATTAGGCTAAGGAAAGAATTAACTATGAAGCAAAATAAACAAATTAAAAGTGTGGTGTTCATTTTTATTGGTGAGGTGTTAGCCCACCAATTAGGGGTATCAAACTCACGACCTCTTACTTAATAGCACAAGCATCAACTACCCAAACTACTTAGATCTCTTGTGTACTAAAGGGTTGGAAGCTCTACGAGGAGTGTACTAGAAACAAAGTAGTGGAACTAAGATTGAAGAGTAGCTGATTCCGTATATTTGTCAACCATCAGGAAGGTTTTCAACACTATATAAGGCACCCTTGACTCCCCTTAAAAGGCATCATTGGATCATAATGACCTCCCCAACTTGGTGGTTTCTAGTCTTAACCTCTAACTCATACACCAGAGTTTGATTCCTAGTACCTACATTATTATTTCTAGCCCATATTTTGGACTATAGCTTGTATTATTTATTTAGGTTGCCGGCTTGTATTACTTATTTATTTGGGCCGTCGTTTCGAGCAAATATCTCAAACTTTGTAGTACTTTTTTGAGCCCAATATCCTGAGTAATAATAGTACAATTTTCATACTCCGATTTTGTACTTTCATACTTAATTTATGGTGAACTCAATCTTAACAAAATTATCAATAAAATTAAGATTGTGTAGCATAATTCTTTAAAAATATACGATAATGTGTTACAGCGCAATACTGACTGCCAAATGCCAATATCCCACGATACTAAACTCAGCTCACTCAAGTTACACGGGCCTTTAGAATTTTGAAATCCTGAAAATAAAACGGGCCTCTGGATAAAAGGTTGTGGGTTTTGGGGTATATTTCTTAGTACATACTAAATGGGTATATTTCAGAGTTCAGACTAAATGGGCTGGCCAAAACATCTTTGTCTGGTACGGTCGGGTCAAACTTGTTTGGTGAAACGTTTTAAATTCGTTTGGTTTGACTACTTAAGAGAAGGAGACTGCCTAACGCGTCCAAAAGTTACAAGTCGCAAATTTGAACACTAAATTCACTCTGTAATTTTATTATTATTTTTTTTTAACTATGAGAAGATTTGATATTATTATGTAAAAATGTACATGAAATAAACTTTATTCATGTATAATAACTTATAAGTCGCATTTGAAAAGTTTAAATTTACAATTTATTGTTAAAAAATAATCAAATTGGTACTCTAAATAAACAAAACTGTATTCAAATCTGTTAAACTTGTGAAATTGTTCAATTGAGTGTAATTTAACATGTTCAACATGTTAATTCTTTGAAGGCTTGACACATGTTTTTATTTTTATTTTAAAAACTTTTTATTTATTTATTAGAAACTAAAAAAAGAATACAGCCACCTGTTGTCATCGCGGGACAACCCGTGGCTGCATTCTTTTTTCTTAATAAATAAATAAAATTTAAAAAGTAAAAAAAGGATACGTGTCAAACCTGTAAAAAAAATTAACCTATCAAATAATTTAATTCAGACCCCATTGAACTATTTTACTGATTTAGAAGATTTGAATGATTTTTTTGTTTTTAAATTTACGAACCCGATTGAACTATCTAATTGACTTAAGGAGCCAATTTGACCCCTTTTCCTTTATTATATTTTTATATGGTGTCACAATAATATGTGCATTACATTTAAATAATATACATAAGTAATATTTACTAAAAACATTTCTTCTTCATTTAAATTGAACTGATAATCTCGACATCTATATAAATATACAATATTCGAATTATTGTATTAGATGGCAAGCCCTATATGAAGATTTCGTTGTCACACTTAAATAATATATTGGACTTGAAAAACAATAATTTATAATGTGATCGTTATCCCGCCTTCATTGACTAGGTCAGTCAACGCCAACTTATGAAATGGCTAAGCCATTTCCGCTGCTTGGTTGGTTACCACTCATAATTTCCTGCTATGATTTAATGCCACACCGAACAATAATTTGTTAGAGGAATTAATGAATTATTGTTTTTTTTTTCCACGTTAATTCTATATATTACAATTAAAATAAATAATATTACCAGGACAACCTCAATTAAATTCGTTATGTGGTTGTCTTGACTCTGTGTATTCCAGTAAGTTAAGAAAGTATATATGAATAGATACTACATTGTAACATAGTACTGAAACAAAAAAATATTGACATAAACATAACATAAATGAAGAACAAAACATTGCCACTTTTACGGACTATTGGAAAGAGACATACATCATGACTACATTCCACATATACCAGGATCAATATTCCATTCACATGACTACAATACATACGGTTACACACACAAGTAAATTATCGAAATGATTCTTTAATTATAATGATTTTATCATTTTAGTTCTTGATTTTTTATTTTTATTTTTAAATACTGTTTTATCTAAAATTTTAAATTAAAATAGATACAAATTTAATAATTAAATGAAATTAAAAGTCAAAAATCAAAACAATAAATGGTTATAGTTAAGAAATCATTTCGATAATTAACTGGTACACACCGACAGAAATATAAAATTAGAAATAAAGATGAACTAAAAATACTACTGTAGCTTCCATGGAAGGCATTGAAGCTTTGAGCAGGAACCAGACCATACAGTCACACACCCTTCTTCTCCTTCTCCTCCGTCGCAGCACTTGCAAACAACTCCAAGAGTTGCTAAAATCGACGTGGCAAAGCCTGCAAATGAAATCAGATAACATAAAAATTCAGACCGGAATTGAAGTTGTACGATGTTTAATTAATACCATAAAGATTGATAAAGAAAAGAAGCATATATATATTATATATACCGGTTTGCTGGGGCAGGAAAACAGAAAGTGGTCTGGCATGCGCGAAGCTTGAATGATGGAAGGAGAGGTGGATAAGCATAAGCAGAAGAAGACGAAGATAGGGCCTAGAGGAAGAGGGAGATGAAGAAGAAGCCATGCCTCTTCTGCTTAATTAATTAATTAATTTCTCCCAATTCCAACTAGTAATGTATGGTAGGTGATGATTGATGGGTTTGTATGTATATGTAGTCTTGGAGGTTAGGACTTATTGGGAGTGTAGGGGGACTAGTCTACTCCCGTGGAGGTCATTTTTTAATAGATGAAATGAACAACTAGGAATTATTGGAGCCCAAAAACTAACATAGTCAGCTTCTAGAAACCTGAGTGGATAGATGGAGACATCCCATCTTTGAAATTGCTAAGTAAACTGTTAATACAATTACAGAGTTGGTATGTGTGTAAATTTTGGAGGAAAGGTATATACTACTCAAACTGGATTCATGTTAACTAGTTTGGTTAGTGTGTATTCGTGCACTATCACAATATATCTAACATTTTGCTCCTTAAATTGGATTAGTCAAAAAAAAAAAAAAACTGAATTCATATTAGTTTCACAATATATAATAGAGATATCTTCTTGACTAACAATATTGAGCCAATTTATATATAGTCCACGGTGGTCCAATATACAAAACTTGACTTTAAAATATAGAATTGATGTTCATAATGCATATAATTATATAGATAAGGACACATAAACATTTAACATAATACACATAATTCATATTCATTATATCGTGTTTATGTATATTATGAACATAAATTATATATCTTATAAAGTCAAATTCTATGTATTATTTTATGATCTACAGTGCACTGTGGACATGGTCCACGATATAACGATTGGTAATTGTGTTGACTTAAGCCGTAAATGAGATCAATTGTTATGCCGTGGACCTGGTCTACATTCACATACACTATTCACACCTTGTAAACTCCACATTCACATACACTATACTCTACATTCACACTTTGTAAACTCTATATTCACACATTACATGATTATATAATACTCTACATTCACACTTTGTAAACTCCACATTCATACATTACAAGATTATATGTTTAGTAACTATATTACCACTGTTATGCATTCACACATTCAAAACTCTATATTCACAGGTCCTATACTCCATATTCACAACTTGAAAACTTCACATTAACACATTACAGGGCTACAAGTTGCTAGAACTTCTTAACTCTATTACAGATTCACACATGCATAACTCTACATTCACGATTTCTATACTCTATATTCACAATTTGAAACCTTCACATTCACACATTTCTAGGCAACTCTACATTCACACAATCATAACTGTACCTTCACGATTCATATACTCTACATTCACACATTTTTGGACAACTCTATATTCAGCAATATGTTTACTAATTAAAAAAAAAAAAAACAAGAAGACAAAAACGACGTAATTTTGGACCAGGTCCACCTTGCAATGTGGACCTGGGTCCATAGCATAATTTGCCCAATCAACAGCATTGGGCTGGGCTGGCAAAAATCTATATATTAACAACAATCCATAGTATGATATATTTGAGATATCGGGTTGGGCAACCCGATATCGAAGGCCCAAGCCATTGAAGCCACAAATTCATGTTCCCACTCTCCTCATCTTCAACATCCCATCAGCAATCAAATTTCTGATTATTTTCTTCTTTCTATTGAGAAAGAAAATGGCGGTCCTTCAGTCATCTTTCGCCATGAAACCAATCCAACAATCCCTTTCATCATCCGTATCTCTTTCTTCTCCCGCAAGCCTATTCCTCGACAGCAAATTCTCTCAACTCAGGCTGACCCCAGCAACCACCGCCAATGTTCCCTTCAAAACAACGACGATTCGGATGGGCGGAGGCCCCAGGACCTATCCAGGAGGGGTTTCCAAGTGGCAATGGAAGCGTATGCAAATGAAGAAGTCCAAGCAGCTCCTTAAAGCCCGGCTGGCCCGTGAGCGCCAGATATACGAGCTGCGCAAACGCGCCGAGCTCAAAGCCGCAATCTCCGAGCTCGAGAGGCCATGGGAGGTGGTTGAGAAGGCCCCCACTTTGTTCTCCGTCAGCGCCGATGAACAATTGAAGGTATTGGCTGACCGGTTCCAGAGGCCGGGAGGGTTTGATATGTGGTCCGACAAAGACGGACCCGAATTGCTCAAATCCGAAACCGATCTCCCCTCAGCTAGGTTTTTCCCCAAAGGCGTTGTTCATAGCATTAAACCCTATGGAAAAGTTGAGAATATCAGTGATGATGAGAGTGAAGATAATCGGACATTAGGAAAGAACAAAACCAGCTTCGAATGGGAAACGGTCAAGGCTAATTCTTTGAACAGGGAAAGAAATGTTTCTCATTCAGGTGAGCAGAATTTGAAGGGAATGCCTTACAACAATAAAAATGATAAGGTTATGAAGAATAATTTCAGGAAAGGGAATCGGAGGAAGTTTATGGAGAGATTGAGTTCTGATAAAGTTGGAGTAAGGTTAAATGATGGGAACAATAGAGGACGAGTTAATAGTGCAAACGAATTTCGAAGACAAAATGGGAGAACAAAATATAATCATTCCAAATCAGCAGTGTTTGATATGAGTCTGCAGAGTGATGGAAGTTATGAGTTTCAAGCAGAGAATTGAGCATGTAAATTAAGTTTTAGATAGCTGAAAATGTTGTTGAAAGTGAAAAAGGAGTCCCAGTTGTTGAAGAATCTGCATTTTGCTAGTTTTATTGAACTGAGGCTAGAAGTAATGCAGCTTTATTTGGATTGTGCACCAACCTAGCAAGATTACAATGTTTAGAAAATATGAGGTACAAATCATCTTTGCTCCTGTAGTACATTGTACATTACTTTTGCTTATTGACCTGTGAAATGTGTATTTTAGATTAATGAGAATTATAGTTGGTATTTAACATGGTTAAGTGTCTGATACTTATCTACATTTAATTTTTGTGGCAATGAGTTTTGATGACTGTTTTTTCTGTTCCTTTCTACTCAAATCATTTAGGGAAATTTTTATCAGTAAAAAATGCAGCATAAGTGCATAACTGAAGACAAAATAGATTTTCAATTTGATTGAGGAAAACTTTTGCAGCTTTGCGATTCTTATAGTGTATTTTGGGATAGAAAAACTGGTTAACCCATGAGTTCATGAGCACATTGCAGCAGTGCACTTGGGAAGCCCGTTGTCACCATACTACAGGTCCCTTGTAGGTTACCACTGGTTTAATTTCCATGTTAAATTATATATGCAATGGCCACCCTGAGAGTTATCTTTCCTTTTCATTTTTTTCCCTAAAAAAGGTTGTGTATTATATTCAGTTGAAAAAGTACATGGGGTTTGTTTTTCAAATTTCCATGTGCACAAGAAATCAAGAATCAGGTGCTTCTAGTTTGCTTTTTGCCATTTTTGGTTTTTATAGCTGAAGGTGATAGCTCTATGAAACTGGGATAGCATTTGTTTCTATCCTATCATGCCTGTATTATGATGAGATCACGTAAAAGTAACCCCACATGAAATTTGGGTGGAAATGCTGTGAGGAATGAGGATTAAAAAGAATGTGATATTTGATGTTTTCATATCAGTCTGCTAGTTCTCCAATAAATGATGTTTACATAAAAAGGCCACCATTGCAAATTAGAGAAACCAATCACTTTTGAACAAATGCACCTTATCTACACAAGTGTTCAAACCTCTCATGCAAGCTTACTGAGAAGGTACACTCTTTTAATGGTGACTTGAAATAATGCACAAAAAAATATGTAGAAGAATCCCCTCTATTTGTGCATTATTTCCTTCAAAACACATAAAATGGGAGGGCTATGGTTGCTGAGTAAATTTCACCTACAACTGTGGTCATTCCATGCTGATTTTGTTCATTGTGCAGCATCCTTACGAGGAACATTTATGCATATCTTAGCTGCTGGGTGCTCTTAGGGGTGGCATGAGTTTAAGCAAAAAAAAAAAAAAAAAAAAAAAATAAATTAAATTAAATAANAAAAAAAAAAAAAAAAAAAAAAAAAAAAGAAAAAAAGAAAAAAAGAAGCTACATCTTGCCTTCAACCTCCATTTTTCTAGGTGTTTTGTGCTGTTTCAAATGCAGGCTCTTGTGATTGCATTTACTCTTGCTTCTGTGGATAGCCTTTGCTCCTCGAAGGTGCTTATCTTGTTCTCTCGTCTCATTTCTCTTTTGCTTTGTTCTGAGTAGGCTCTAACTATAGAAGACGTCTTTAATCCCGTATCATACTCAGACTAATCATAGTTTGTACTTGGTTGGCCCAATTAAGGGACAAAGTGCTTGCCATATTGGTTTTTTCATACGAAAAGAGGTTTAAACTCCCGATCTCTCTTTAAGGGATGAGAGTGCACAACCAATCATGCCAATCAAGCTGGATATGCTGCCTGGTTCTTGGCTCAGCCTCTACTTTACCTTTAAGTTGAGTTGATGAGCCTTGTGCTACTTTTCCCTGGAATGGATTGGATGCTGAGCTTTTCTTTTTCAAGAGTGAGATACTTTACTTTTTAGTGTGTGGGTTCCTATTCTAATCCTCGCATTCATGGATTTCAGTGGGCATATGTTAGTTAATGTGCTTGAAATTATCCTGCCTCCATTCCTGTCTGGAATGATTTGCTCGTAGGGTTTAGAAGGGCATAGCGATGATCTGTAATCAACTTGTCTGTTCAATCATCGATTAAGATGTTGGACCGACCTCCATTGTCAATACTCCATCATATCATCACTCATCCATACCTTTCCCTTTCCCTTTCTATTTCAACTTATGAGTCATTTCCATTTTTGGTTGTACTGTTATTGGGGCATTGCCAAATTTAGTTCACTTCATTAATTTTTGTCACATTGCGGCCAGTCTTATTTAATCCTTACCACTTTTAGTCCACCGTTAAAACTTTTGTTAAATAACCATTCAAAATAGGGGTATTTTGATCTTTTAATGCTTTGATCATCTCCTTTACCCTTTGTAGTGGTTTTTCTTATACATTTTCATCTAATGAAAGGTCCGGCGAAAGCCATGAATTTGTAATTGGCAATTAATGAAGTAGACTAAAATTGGCAATGCCCCAATAACAGTAGGACCAAAAATGAAAATGATTCTTCAACTTATTATACTGTATTATTTGCCACAACTAGGAATTACTTACAATTACGTAGTTTTATTTTTATAGTTTTTTAGATTAATTAAGAGCTTATTAATATGTAGTTCAAATAACTTGATTAATCGATATTTTCATTATCAATTAGAAATTTATAAACTTTTGAGGCTAGTTAACTGTCTAAGTAACTGGGCTAATCATTATGTTTATTATCAATTAAAAGATAATAAAACTTTGAGACAATTCGATTGGACAAATCCTTCCACTTCTTGAAGTGATTTACGTTACCGTTATGTGATTTCTTAAATAATGATGATAAGAATGCCGTAACGTTTTGTCATTTGCGTCATCATAACTATAGTGTTTTCTCCAAGTCCCAATAAGTGAAAATTTTGCCCGTTATATCGAATAAACCACATCCCATTTGGTGAAGACTCACTTTCAAAGTCTCTCAGCTCCATCCCACTCTGTTGCCATGCCTCTAACGAACTTTCTTCTCTTTCTTCTTATCCATTCCACTGTAATCCCCGCACGCGCCGCCCTGCCCGGAACGTGGGAACTCCTCGTGCCTAATGCCGGCATAGCTTCCATGCACACGGCCGTCACCCGCTTCAACACAGTCGTGCTCCTCGACCGCACCAACATCGGCCCTTCCCGGATACGCCTCCCGGTTCACCACTGTCGAAATGACAAAAACGACCCCGTTTTGAAGACAGACTGTTATGCTCACTCTGTTCTCCTCGACCTTCAGACTAACTCCCTCCGCCCGCTCACGATCCTCACCGACACGTGGTGCTCATCCGGCCAGTTCCTCCCCGACGGTTCCCTCATCCAAACCGGCGGCGATCTCGACGGCTTCCGCAAATTCCGGAAGTTCGTTCCGTGTAACTCCTCTTCCCTCTGTGATTGGGAAGAGCTTGAGCACGTTCAGCTCTCTCAAGGCCGCTGGTACGCTACCAATCAAATATTACCCGACGGTTCCGTGATTATCGTCGGCGGTAGAACCGCCCAAAGCGTGGAGTTCTTTCCGCCTAGAAAAGGCGGCGCTGTACATTTTCCGTTTCTCGGTGAAGTTGAAGACAAGCAATTGGACAATCTGTATCCTTATGTTCACTTGTTACCTAACGGCCATCTTTTCATTTTTGCTAATAATAAGGCCGTTATGTACGATTATAAGGTGAATTTGGTAGTGAAACAGTTTCCGGAGCTCGACGGCGGCCCTCGGAATTACCCGTCGGCGGGATCGTCGGTGATGCTGGCCCTAACAGGGGACTATTCGTCGGCCACTGTAGTCGTATGTGGCGGAGCGCAATTCGGAGCTTATTTACAGAGAATTACGGATAGTCCGGCGGTTGGGAGCTGCGGCCGGATTGAGGCGACCGGTTTAGAGCCGGTTTGGGAGATGGAGGATATGCCGTTCGGAAGGATCATGGGAGATATGGTGATGCTTCCGACCGGAGAAATTGTGGTTATAAATGGAGCTCAGGCCGGGACTCAGGGTTTCGAAATGGCGTCAAACCCGTGTTTATACCCGGTTCTTTACAGACCTAGTGAACCGGCGGGGCTCCGGTTCATGACTTTGAATCCGGGTACGGTGCCCCGGATGTATCATTCCACTGCCAATTTATTGCCGGACGGTAGGGTTTTACTTGCCGGGAGTAATCCGCATTACTTCTACAAATACAGAGGCCCATTTCCGACGGAGCTGTCCATCGAAGCGTTTTCGCCGGAGTACTTGTCAGCCGACAGGGCTAACCTTCGGCCTGTTCTAGAGGAGTTGCCGGAAAAAGTTGGGTACCGGCAGGCTTTTGAGGCGGCGATCACGGTGGAGCTGCCGGTAGTCGGGGTGGTAGAGGTGAATTTCGCCAGCGCCCCATTCTCCACCCACTCGTTTTCTCAAGGCCAGAGGCTGGTAAAGCTACCGGTGACGAGTGCTATCCCTGACGGCACCGGGAAATACCGTATAGGCTGTACCGCGCCGCCGAATGCGATGGTGGCGCCGCCGGGTTATTACATGGTTTTCGCTGTAAACCAAGGGGTCCCGAGCGTGGCACGGTGGGTCCAACTAAGTGCTTAAATTATTCTGCTTTTCTCTTTTTGGCTATTTTTTATAGCCTTTTAGATAAGTCCAGCATTATTTTAATTTAAAATAGTATTCTGGCAATGTTAATAATATTTGTTTGGGCTCGTATTTTTTTATTTAAAAATAAAAAAATTGTTAAATTCTCAATATTCTAAAGTTTACGCATTTTAGATTAAGTCTACCTTTATGATTCTAGTTGATAAAAAATTGTCACTACAAAGAAATAAATCAATCTAAATTATTTATAATTAATCGGTTTAATCTAATTAGTTCAATAAGCAAGTGTCATGAATAGTCAAATTTAAAATTTTGTTATTACGAATTTAATTGCTTGATTAACTTAGCTGGATTTTTCTAAAAGTTGTAAATATTCTTATCTTTGTGGAATGGAGGGGCATGCATTATCTTTAAGATTAAGCACCAATGATGTCGCATGCATAGAATCTTTTTGATTCTTCTTGTCTTGTTTTTTCGCATTGTGCAAAATACACCTGGACACTAATATGAGTATATGTCACGTCATGTAAATTAATTAATTAATTAATTAATTAATTAATAATGATCATTATAATAATAGGCCACAATTATATGTTCACGGGAATTGACAAAGTCATTTTCATTACATTTAGCATGATGTAATATGTGACGTCCACATAGTCCCCAATACTGCTATATTCATGCATATTAATCATGTCACGTTCAACATCTTAGCCACGATAATGAAATAGACGGTACGTACTCTTCAGTTATCTCTCTCCCAGGATTGTTAGTACTGAATTTATTGTGATGATTCCTTTTCCATGGTGTTATATATGAAAAATGATATGTGCATCGATATAAAGTAAACTTCTTGTTACATGTCTATATATATATATATATATATATATATATAAATATATATATATATATATATATAAATATATAAATATAAAAATATAAAGAATGAAAATACCAAATGGGTCAACAACCAACTGCCCCTCGCCTTTAGCATGAAATCAGTGATTACGCTACTAGATCAACCTTGCCCACCTACGTATCTATCTACAGATCGCACCAAGTGTCTTAGCCCAAGTTCCATGCCACCAACCACCCCTAGGCGGCTAGGCGCTAGCACCCCTTCTCACATACCACTTATTTCTGGCCGTTATTAGCTACGCCTTAACCGTGGGTGGACTCCCCCCCCCCCCCCCGGGGGGGGGGCGGGGGGGAGGA
>CM008334.1:11533148-11550453 GCA_002525835.2 Ipomoea batatas | reverse complement strand
GGGGAACTTTCACAGACTGGATATCTTCTGGCCATTGATGCAGCTCCTACAGCGAAGCTCGACTCTGATGTCAACCAAAGTTTAGTGGTTCTGTAAAAAAAAACATAAATTGAATGCGGTATGAACTGTGCATTTCTGGTTGTTATGATGTACCTGTTCCTCTTGTAATCTAATCTTGAAAGTTTGGAGAAACATACTATTATTAGTTTCTTTAAAATATTAGTGTGGCTTTCCTAAACTTTTTGTTACGAAGATCAATCTGCCTATTTTTCCCAAAATGAAAAAGAAAATGATAATTAGAGAATATAGGCCAGGGAAACTGTTCAAGTATGATTATAATTGAGGAATGTGTGAATTTTTCTCAAGCTGCCTGTACAGGAATTCCTTTCACATCATTTTTCATCTTTCTTAATGGCTGGAGTTATATTCATGGGTTCAATTAACCAAAACAAGTTTAAATTTTGATAAAAAATTTCAGTTATCAATTAATTCGGTTAAAAAAATTAAAAATTCATCTAATTAACTAAAATTTTGGAAGCAAACAACTCAAACTTAGATTAAAGAACTCAAAAAGTCAAGGGTACATAATACCAAACCGTGTAAAGTTACAAATTTGAATTACATTTTCATATTGACTTGACTTGTTGCATAGTGCAACACTTCCACTACACAACTTCGTTATTCTATAATTTGTTGTAGCTATTACATATTTTGTTTCTGATGAGATTAATTATGTTATTTTCTCGATATAATTGATATTCTAAGTTCATGGTCGGTGCAGTGTGTTTATCAATTATTAGATAGATGTTTTCCCAAAAAAAAAATCAATTATTAGATAGATATATTTTAAAACACTGTCATGATGTCTGATCTGCATATTTGATAAATAATTACTATAAAAACCATGATCTGCCAAAGGCCTTGTGATCAAGTGGCATGAAGTGATTCTCCCTAGTGGGAGGTCATGGGTTCGAGCCTCAGTGGGGGCAATGTTGACTTTGTTGGGCTTCAAAAAAATAAAAACCATGATCTGTCCTTCCGTTTTGAATTCTCTTTTAATTAAAGATGCAGAGCGCGATTTGTTTATAGCTAATTAAATGTGAAGATATATTTTTTTTTTGAAAGCAAATGTTAAGATATAATTAATAACCCATACTTTGAGGGGAACATCAAACATGCACTCTGATCTCAGTATCGATTCAGATCGACAACGTTAGTTTTACATAAACGTGGGTTGCTGCATTCAGCCAGCCGCGCTACGCTACGTCGGGATCGGATCTACTCTTCCTATATTAGCACTGATTCCTTAACTTATACATACTACTCTCTTAACTTCGGCCATGCAGGCATCACGCCCGGTGTTGCAATGGCAGGCATGGCGGTCCATCTATTTTATATACTTGTTGGACTACGATTTGGAGAGATGAGTCCAGCATGGAAATATAAGGTGAAAGTCAGATTGTTACACAAGTTTTAATGTGTATAGTGGTTAGTGTTCGATCTTGACAATACTTCAAATTCAAGTTTTGCATGGAGCAAGCAGATTAATTAATGAGTGTCCATTGCAGCAAGAAGAAGCAATGGATATAAGGTGAAAGTCAGGTTGTTACACACACGGTTCCATATTCTTGAACACGTGCAGTTTCCTCTTCTGCTTTAATTTATGTGATCTCTCTCTCTTTTTCTTTTCCTATGGGTTTTGTCTAGGTGTGTATAGTACGTGATGCTAGTAGCTTCGAACTGCAAATTGAGGCATTATATATATTAGATCTGCAAACTGAACAGATACTACAATGTCATAGGGTCAGTTGTATTCAAAAAAAAATAAAATATATATATATATATATATATATTAGATCTTGAGATTCAAAAGGTCCAATGGATAGAAAGCATGCACAGAACACGTGAACGGTGAACAAGATAATTATATTCACAACATTATTTTGGCTAATATACATATTTCCATGTGATGAGCTTAGCAAGATGTGTTCATATTCTTTTAGCTAACTTCTTTTGAATTCACATATGAACGTACTCATACAAAAGCACAAAGAGTTATTTATAAATCTTGAGACATTTTTCTCAAAAAAAAAAACTTGAGACATTCCCGGACAAATTAGTTATTCATATCATAACCAGAGTTTCAAGTTTTGATTTTTGTATGAGTTGTTTGAACCATTAATTATCTATAGATAATTATCTTTTTGTGATTTTTGTCAGTTAAAGTCATAATAAGACTAAATTAAACGCATATTGCCGTTAGGGGGCTTTCTGATAAATTGAAGTTTAGAAATTGTAGTGAGAGAGTTAAATCTTGGCGCCATCTTCGATTTGCAGATAATTGAGACCGGTCTAGATGCGCCTGATGGCAAGCGGCACCCCAGTTTAGACCAAATTTAATATTAAAATAATGGTGCAGTATTCATTTTACACATTTTTCTGACGTGCATGGACTAAAAAAATCAATATTTATGAATTCATAATTGATATGACTGTTTGGTAGCTAAAAGTTAAGCATTCTGCCTCACATTACAATCTGAAATAAGGGTTGTAATTCGCTTAACATAATATGTCCTGAAAAGGTGTGAATCCATGATTTTTGTATCAGAATGTCAGAAATTTAAGTATAAATGGGTCAAGTCTGTCGCATTATGAAGGGCTTACCTTGCCTATGAAGGTGGCCCATTAGGTGAGAAGACTGGTGCTTGATGCCCATAAGAAACTCATCCATCACATTGGATGTAACTTCACATTATATGCTACCAGGAGCATTATCTGTGGTCTACACAATTTGGTCCAAAATACATAAAATGTATTATTCTAAGTCATAAAATACATTATTCTAACTCAAAAAATACATTATCTTACTTCAGAAATTTCATTATTCAAACATATAAAGTACATTATACATTATTCTAACTCATAACATACATTATTATAATACATCAAGTACATTATTCTAACTCATACAATACATTATCTTATCCCAGAATANGTTCGGGAGCAAACGTATACACATGTGCATTGGAACAAAATGAACTAGACCAGAGTTTGCAAGAATGGAATGATAAGGGATATAAAGTATCCGGTATGGCTTGTAACCTAATGGCGCGAGAGGAGCGGGAGAAGCTCATGAAGGCCGTTGGTGATGACTTCCATGGAAAACTCGACATTCTTGTAAGCTACATAAATTGGAGATGTTAATTTATGGAAAAAATACATTTTTGGTCGTCCTTCAATTATATTTGTGGTACAAACATAGTACATCCGGAGTTATATGTGTGGCCATTTTAACTTCTAAAGTTATGTGTAAAATAACGATTTTAGTCTGTTATGAACTATTTCTGCCACCAATTTGTCACTTAATATATAAAGTGACTAATTTGGTCATTCAAGGACTAAAATCATCATTTTGCACGTAATTTAGAGGTTAAATATGGTCACGCATATAACTTAGAAATTAAGTTTGTACCATGTGTATAATGACCGGAGGACAAAAAATATATTTTTTCCTTAATTTATTTTTAAAACAAAAACATTATTTAGTATTATTATTATGCAATGATACAACGGTATATAATTCCTATTTTCAATATAATGTAGGTAAATAATGCAGGGTTGGCAATATTTAAAGAATTTCAAGATTTTACTGAAAAAGATTGGTCAATTATAATTGGCACCAATCTTGAGGCTTCTTTCCACATAGCTTAAATGGCACACCCTTTGCTGAAAGCTTCTGGAAATGGAAGCGTAGTTTTTATGTCTTCTGCTTCCAGTCTTATTGCAACACCTGCTTCTTCTCTCTATGGAGTCTCCAAAGGTAATCACATCATACTCTTCCCACGGTAATTTAGACCTGTCAAAACGGGTCAATATAGTGGACACTAATTTTTAACAAGTTAATAATTTTTATACAGGGGCAATAAATCAATTAACGAAAAACTTAGCAGCCGAGTGGGCAAAAGATAACATCCGTGTTAATGCTGTGGCGCCATGGATCATCAAAAGTCCTCTCACTGAATCAATCTCTGTACGTTAAAATTTCCTCCTTTTTCTTTTGTTTTTTTTTTTTTGGTCTCTTTGTACTATTGTGTAGTAGTCTAATCATCCTTATTAACATTTTCAATGTGTTACAGAAAGATCCTGTGATAAAAGAAACAGTTAACGTGCAAATCAATAGGACAATGCTGCGCCGTCTTGGAGAGCTTACTGAAGTTTCTGGACCGGTAGCGTTCTTATGCTCTCCGGCAGCTACTTATATTACCGGCCACATACTGGCTATAGACGGCGGAGCTACCGTCAATGGTTGCCCTTAATTGCTCATATATACTGGTTTCAATAAGCAATATAATATCTGTATTTTGAAGTTTGTCATCATTTTATTTGAATTGTAACTTTGAAAGTTGTAGTGTGTATGTCGAAATAAATATAGGTTCATAAATGTTGAGATATGAAATGTACTTTGAGTAAAAGTCACACATTTTTTAGTACTGTAGTAAATTTTAACTTGTATTTCACCATATTTTGTATTGTACGAAAAATAAATAAAGTAAAATTAAAATTTAAAAATGTGTTAATAAATATTTAGCTTTAATTCTCATGCAGAGTAGGTAGCACTATCCTCTTAATTTATTTGATTTGATAGATATCAACATCATAATTTGTTTTTGTTTTTGTTTTGTTTTTTTTTTAAGACCAGAAAAATTATATTTATCTAAAAAATAATAAGTGTGAATGCAGTTTATACCAGTTTGTAACAATTAATCATCTATTTAAATTTCTATCATTTTACTATTTAATAAAGACAACTAACAAGTA
Organism: Ipomoea batatas; assembly: GCA_002525835.2. Classification (NCBI taxonomy): domain Eukaryota; kingdom Viridiplantae; phylum Streptophyta; class Magnoliopsida; order Solanales; family Convolvulaceae; genus Ipomoea; species Ipomoea batatas. The sequence continues at coordinate 11,545,635 of CM008334.1, read as the reverse complement.
ATTTATTATTCAATTAAAAAAGATTACATGAGAGAGAAATTATGTGTTGGAACAAGGTGTTTGAATGATAAAATTACATGTTAGTCTTCGTTATTAAACAGTAGAATAATCGAATAGTTACATCCACTGAGACTCGAACCCACTCACATTATTCATGTGAGAGTTAGTGTTAACCGGGACACCGGGTGCCACTTGACCATAAGCTCTTTGGCGGTTGTTCACTTGTTCATAGATAAGGATAAAGGATAGGGGTTATTTTATTTTATTTTATTTTTTGTCTCTTTTTGTTACATGAGTATATATGGCATATCTTCCACGCACCCATATTCCCATCCAATTCTTATACCATGGAGCGTTTACACTGCACTGTAAATCTTAGTTTATGTGTATGTATTTTATATTATGACTTTTTATACTTTAAAAATATAAATATTGTATCTGAAATAGTACTTGTGTTTTTTGTTATGAATTCCAAAGTCTTGTATTGTGAAATTCCGTGCCTATAAATACAAATTATGTATCTAAATCAGATTTGAAACATAAGTAAATATATGTGTGCCTTATTTTATGATTTTTTATGTCTTGTGTTATGAAAAATTTTGTACCTTATAAATATGAATTTTGTACATCATCATGTTAATTGCCATAATACTGTGGACCTTGTCCATGATATAAATTGTCATTTCCATCCTTATCCCTATTGGGGAGTACTCCGTATATTTTTTCTATTCTCGCATGTGTGAGGAATTATGAAGAGGCGGGCCAGGGGTTCTTTGTCTCCACAAAATTTCAATGCATGGGAATATGAGATTTCACACAACAAATCCACGTTTTCAATATTAATTATATTATATATAAGATTATATATATTCCCTACTTAGTAAATGGTTGTTAGTTGTAAGCTGTTAACTAATTGTATTAGATGGTATAACTAGTTGATAACATTAGCTGATTGTAGAGATGTGTTTGGTAAATTAGTTGTTAGCTGATAATTGTTTGGTATAATTTCCTTTCAACTAAAATTTTAAATTGACAATTGGATTACATATTTATTATTCGTATATTATATGCTCAGCACATACTCTCTAGAAACAATATATATTCTAACNAATATACATAAGCCATTATGCAATTGTCACTTGAAAGCTTTTTGGACCGGTGGTTTGAAGTATAACACTATTTTGAATTCAATTTCTATTTAGTACCAAACACAAAGACTCCTACTTAAACTCGACCATTACCATTACTAAATATTTGATTCCTATTAACATTTCGATTCTAATGGTTGGACCAAATCCAAATGCACTCTCAGTGTACTGTGCTTAACATATACATTGTTAGAAGCTTCATTCTATGAGAGATTAAAAACGTCACTTTAATCAAAATTGAAAGGTCAAAGATGGACATGCATATAACTTACGTACGAAGTATGTATTTATAACTCTGATCTATAACAAAAAATGTAATTATACTTCTCCTACATATAATTATATTTAAATATTATAACCACCAAACTAATATATAAATAAATCAAAAGAGTTTAAATTATTTGTAATGTGAAATTAAAATAATTGGACATCATTGTGAAAGGGTAGAAATATTTGATATTAAATTATCTGAGAATAGGGGTGAAAATAGGCTAGGCCGAGCCGAGCTTTAGAAAATTAGGCCTGGGCCTGCGATGGAAATCTAAAGCCTGGGCCTGGGCCTGAGCCTGTATGTAGGCTTTTTTTTAGGCTTAAGCCTGAGCCTATAGTTGGCCTGGCCTGGCCTGAAGCCTTTTTAAAAGCCTATTTAATATATAGGCCTTTAAAAAGGCTTCAAATATAGATCCTAAATAGGCTTTGAACCTATTTAAGACCTACATTTTAAAGCCTTTTAAAGTATACATGTAAAAAATTTACAAAAAATACCTAAGTTCATATTTCATAATTAATGACAAAACTATAAGTTCATATTTCATAATACAATATCCAACACCACAAGTTTAATAAGTGAAAGTTCGTGATACAAAATTCAACAATACATTATTTACTAATTACTAGTATTACTACAAATCTATAAATCTTGCAATCAATTACTAGTAGGCTCATATTACATTAGTATTACTACTTTACTAATTGCTAGTAAACTATAAACACTAAACAACTAGCAGAATTATTACTAGTCATTAATAACACTAATTATTAGCAATTCAACATAATAGCAATAGTAACTAGTAATATATAACACTGTTTACTAATTAGCAAGTCGTATTTGGGATTTGGGTATTAGGAATTAGGGTTGTAGTTATGTATACAAAATGTATATATATTGGGGTTAAATCATAAATATAAAAATAGATTAGATATAAAATGTAATATATAATAATTAAATATTAAATATAAATATTATAATATATATAAATAGGCTAGGCCTGCGGGCTTGTAGGCCGGGCTTTTAAATATAGGCCTAGGCCTTTTTAACTGAATAGGCTTTTAATTAGGCCTAAGCCTGGCCTTTTTACTAAATAGGCTAGGCCATGCTAGGCCCTAAGTAGGCTAGGCCGTAGGCCCCTATGAAGGGGCCTGGCCTATTCCCACCCCTATCTGAGAATAAGCCACTACCGCGCTAATATAATTTAAAAATCATGGTTGTTTAGACTTTAGCGTTAACGAGAGAATTGCTGTCTAAATTGCATCACATACATCTTTCATTTCTTCTTAGTATTGCTCTACTGCTTTGATCATCAGATTACCACATAGACATAGACGCAAATGGCTTATGCTGCTGTAACTTCGCTTAAAGGAACACTCCATCTGCACTTCTTGCAATCCCAACCACACTTGCCTCTTCAACACAAACAAGAGATAGACAAACAAGAGATAGTTAATTCTCTCCATGAAAATCTTGGTTTCTGATGGATTTAATTAACCCGGGGTGTCCCGAATCATTAAATCCAATAAATAAAGGGATAATATTAATAAGGTGATTGCAGGGAATCAATAACAATAACACAAAGATATTTAACGTGGAAACCAAAACGGTGAAAACCACAAGCCTTTTTGAGCTAAGTCAAGCCGAAATTCACTATGTTTGGGTGGAGTACATGTACAAGGGAAGCCATGGCCATGGAAGAGAAGAATGAAAAGGTAGGTAAGAGAAGGAAGGATTATTTAGAACTGAGTGAGTCTAGCCCTTTGCTGAATCAAATCCATGTCATTGGTGCTTTCATTGAGAGCTCGACGTGACAGCTCGAGCGTGCTTTTTCCTTACCCACTGGCTATGGCAAGGTCTGGATCCAACTCCGGCAATTCCCACGGTTCACGTGGTAACCGCGCTCCTTCCCGTGCCGGCACTCCTAACGGGACGGCGAGTCGCCAAACCATGCCTGTGAGGTCGACCAGCGACCTCAGGCACGTAATCAACAGTAACCGACAAGCCGGGCCGGCCCCACCTCCTCCACCCCCAACTCCGGGCTTCCAGGAGGGGATGGTCGCGCTTCGGCAAGCCACAACTGTGCTGATACAAATCTTGGATGGACTTCAGGGGGGCCTGACGGCCCCACCACCCGATCCGTCACGACGGGTGGGAGCTCCGAGCACCCGCCATCCTCCAGCCACCGAACCTCGTATGGATGCGGAGGTCAACTCCCCACGACCTTCGGCAAGAAGGGGAGGAGACGAGGCCCCTCGAGGACGACCCACGCAACGTGAGATGGGCGGAGCCCAGCCAGTTCGAGCTACCAAGTCCGCTCTCGGGCGGTTGGGCACGCGGATCCCGGTTCGTGAACGCCTCGACTTTGGGCCTCCCCACGAGGTGCCTGCCGAGGGATCAGCGTTGCGTCGAACCCCGAGCGCCGAGCCCCGTGCAGTGCCCCGACACGAGCAGGCCTCGCGAATAGAGCAATCTGGTGAAACTCGAGGCCGACACTCGGGCTCTCCTCACAACGAAATNACTTTTGGGTGGTCGGAAATCCGTTGATTTCCAGCAGTGTAGTAAGTATTTTCCATTAATTTCATTTTTTCTTGACCAGAATGAGTATATTTTATTAAGTGTACTTCATTTTTTGTTGATAGCAAAACATTGGAAATTCTATGAAATAACTTCGGGAAGTCATTTTTAGGATGTTGTTTTTTATATTTTCCACCATTTGACTATCAACAGAAAATACTCATTCTAGTCAAAGAAAAAATAATATATTTTGAGAAAAAATATCTCATAAGATTTTTTGAAAGATATCTCATAAGATTTTTATTCGTAAGAAAATTTCCAATTTCTATTTCACGCTCAACTTTTTATCTCTCCTTGTGAGTAGTGTCAAATGGATGGGTTAGACCGCTGTTTGATCATTATTTGAACTAAACTAGGCGAGTTCAGTTAAAATATGGGTTTGGTTAGATTAGGCCAAATAATAGAAATCTTAACCTGACCTTAGCTTCCCCATACTTCCATAGACATAATTTTTTTTTTAGAAAAAGGCATTTACGTTTTTTTTTCTTTTCTTTTCAATTTCTTTACTTTAAACTTATTATATTTGTCAATAACCAATTAAAATATGGATTGTGCAAAGCTTAAACAAACAATAAAAATTTTAACCCAATCCACAATCCAAAAGGAGTACTTTTTCTTCAATTTTTTTAGTTTAGAGTTATTGCATTTATCAATGGTTGGGTCAGGCCGAACCAAAAAATAAAATTATTGACCCGACTTGGCGCACACTACCAAAAAAAAAAATAAAAAAATCTTCAATCAGTGTTAGGTACAAGTTGAAGAAAGCCACATATATAAATTTTAATATGAAGTAGTAAAAGTCAATATAATGCATGCTGTCATTTTGCAATTATTTATTTAATATCAAATGAGCGCCATATATGTTCCAACAGATCTGTTTGCCGTCCAACAACAAAATATCCACACCCATACAATACTAAATCCTTAGCAGCAACGAACAAGCTAAGCAAGGAGGAATTCAAGAAGAAGTAGAGTCGCCAGGCCACCATCATCCTCAGCCGCCATATGTTTTCTTCAATTCAAGGACGACTCAATTACCGGCATGTGGAGATAAGCTTAGCTATCTGATCTGCTTGTGGTGATAGGCTGAACACAGACTACTGGGATTTCTTAATATAATGCTGCTTTAATTTAGGTATTCTTCTTCTTCTTCCTCTTCTTATTTATATGAAGATCGAGCTACAAACTTTAATTACTCTTATATTATGGCGATTCAATTCTAATTGGAACAATTTATCAAACACATAACTCACAAAATCGATCTTCTTTCAATCTCATTTTTTCAAAGCGAGATTGAAATTGTGAGTATGTATGTAGTATGCCTAATTGCGTGTCCTACTCTTATAGCTACACACAATTTCAAAGATCGATTCTCAAGAATAATTGAACCCTAAATGATACAAGAGATCAAATTATAGCATACTCACAACCAGAATCTTAGCTAATTCAATACATACTCTTTTTATGCAATTGAAATCATAGAAGCATCTATAATAAGAGCAAGCTTAGTCCAAATATCAGACAAAATATTAACGGAATAAAAGATGAATGATTTCTAACGTTGAATTAAACACTATAACAAATGTAAATATTTTTAAAAAATTAATTATTTTTTAAAAATTATTTTCCTATTTCCAAGCTCACCCTTATTCACTTGTATTCATGAACATGATCTACAATCCCTACTTAATTTATCTTAAAGCCAATTTTTGAAACATTAACCTGATTACCCGCTCCTATTTTGGATCTAGCTGGAGCTGCCTTCGATAAACACAAAATAGAGAGGAAAAAAATGAGACAGATTTGAGGTGTAAGATTTCAACTTAACATTAAACAATTTTGTCTCATGTTGTCATTATCTTCCTCAAATAGCTGTTCCTATATAAATTTTAATATAAAGTGCTAACATTCAATATAATGCTGCCTGCCATTTTGCAATTAAGGGTCCGTTTGGAAAGCAGGAAAATGACTTCTGGAAAATGTTTTCTGGAAAATGAGTCATTTTCCGGAAAACAGTTTCATTTCCAGTGTTTGGATGTATTATAGAAAATTGTCTTTGTGTGTTTGGTTCATTTTCTGGAAAATGGATAGAATTGTATACTTAAACATTGTAATTGTTTTATTTAAAATATAAAAAATTATAATAGTTATTAAAATAATGGTATTTAATAAAAAGAATAGAATTTATTAAAAAAAAAATGTAGCAGAGGTTTTCGGCGGTTTTCCCACCTCCTTGGTCCATGGTCATGGGTGATATGGCTTCGTTTTGGTCAAAAACATGCTAAACAACTATTCTGGCGATTCCGTAAAATGACTTATGGAAAAGAATTCCGTAAGTCATTTTCCAGAAAAATGAACTGATTTTCCTTGGTCAACGGAAAACATTTTCCGTTGACCACATTTTCCAGGAGTTGCCAAACACAGAAAATTCGGAAAACATTTTCCGGAAGTCATTTTACAGGTTACCAAACACACCCTAAAAATATAATGCTTCAGTAGGCGTGTGTAATGGTCGAGTTCGGGTGGTCGGAGTGTTCATCTGATCGGATTACGGTTTTTGAATTTTTAATTTTTAAAACCAAATTGTTTGTAAAATAATTGAAACTCGTCGTATAGGGAGAGTTTGATCTCCGTCCGGGTTTCGACTTCCCGTCGGATAAATCGGTTTTTTTAGAAAAAAAAGTTAATACAATTTTTTTTCTAGTTAAACTCTAAATTGTACAAAAGTACATCAAAATCACAAAGTGTGTAATAGTCTAAATCAGTAAAATAGTAAACCATCAATTATACAAGTAATTTCCCAGAAAGTAAAAATTGCATCTTAATAACTTAATTACACAAAAATACAATTATAATTTCAGTCATTCACAAAATTTACATTTTACAAAACCAAATAAACACTTAAACCACAGCTCCATGTCTCTAATAATCCATAACTGATAACTCCTGTCTACAAATCTCCAATCAAACTGTGAAGCATGCATCCATCCAAGTACCAATCCTAGACAGCTAGACTTCTAGTTCCCTAAATCCTAATAATCTTCCTGATGATATTCAAAGTTATAGAAGATTAAAAGTGAAGTAAACTTGTCAAAAGATATAAATTATAATAATAAGTATATTGTAATAATTAATAACAGAAAGGATTGGGAGTTTGTGACAAAGGGTGCTCAGAATGCTTATTTTTCATAGCATGTAAGGATTGAGGGCAAATTGCCAATGAATTATGCATTGACCACAGTTCATGGCAACATACCAAACTCAATCCATGAATCCCAAATTTTAGAGAATGCTGGAAGCATCATCATTGCACTATTATTGTATTAAAGATTTACAAACAACAAACAAACATAAAGGAGAGTCGGAGAGATATACCAGACTGTCCATACATCATCATTATATTATACTTATAGCCCTACTGATCCAGTATTCCAGTGTATAGTTTGATACCTCATACCTGAGGCAGTTATTAGCCATTGAGGCAGCAAACTTTCCAGCCAAAGAGACATCAACTCATCATTAAGGAGAGCCACACTAGTTCCATACTTCAAGTTCCATAGTGAAAAAGGTACTCAGGCAGTCAAACACTTAGGCATAGAGATAACCTTTTAAACAGCATAAGCATATATAAGCAAAAAACAGTCAAACACATTATTATTCGAAACAACTCAAATGAAGCACAAAATTAGAAATAACTTTACAGGTATTGTAGGCAGATCGAGAAGACCGAACTCCAGTATCAAGTCCACTTCCAGTGCACAACTCTGCAAAATAATAATAATAATAATAATAATAATAATAATAATAATAATAAACAACCAAACAAACACTCATCCTACTTAAACCCATTAACATTACTAAGGGCGTGTTTGGTTCGTATATTAAAATCGGAATTGGAATGCGAATCAAATACTTAGTAATGGTAATGAGTTTTGTTAAAAGTATTTTACATGTTTGGTGAAAGTATTTTGCATGTTTGGTAGTATGGTGAAATTGGAATGATTATCAGTATTGGCGTTTGGTTGTGTATAACCCTATAATGCGAATAAAGATTCTAAAAATACAAAACAAAAACAAAAACAAAAAATCAAGACAATTAATCCTAATATAATGACATCCAAAAGCATCAATATGAACAAAAAAATCAAAACAAAAATCTAAAAGTACTAATCTAAACTTAACAATTAGATTACCAATAAGATTGAATTATACTCCTTTTTAATTAGAGATTGAGATTTTTAATTGAAGGGGTAATCGAATCCATAGTTGTGTTTTAAAAAATTGTCAGCCATACACTAACTATGATTTTGATTCCCATTTCTAATGTGTAAGCCCATGAACCAAACACACCCTAAATATTTAATTCGTATTAACATTCTGATTCTAATGTTTGCACCAAGGGTCACACTTGGTGATACCGTGAGACGGGTCGAGTCAAGATGAAATATAATATTTTATTCATTATTTAGTATTGCATTTGCTAGTATAAACATTACATTTCATCTTAACCCGACCCGTCTCACGGATAAAGATTCGTGAGACAGTCTCACACAAGTTTTTGCCTTGAACCAAATCCAAATGTGCTCTCAGTATACTGTGCTTAATATTGTTAGGAGCTTCATTCTATGAGGAACTAAAAACGTCACTTTAGTCAAAATTGAGATATCAAAGATGGACATGCGTATAATTTACAAAAGAATAATGTACTTATAACTCTGATCCATAACCAAAAATGTAATTATATTTCTCTTACATATAATTATACTTAAATATTTTCTAATCTAAAAACATAATAAGTGTGAATGAAGGTTATACCTTTCATTTATGTCCGTTTTTTCCGTTAAGTTTTTTATACGTTATGCTATAAAAGTTGTACTTTACAATATTTTGGACAAACATACCCCTACCGTTATAACTTCTATTATCTTTTCCACTATTGTTACCATGCACATGCATTCACCATATATTTTCTTATCTTCTTCAATAATAAATTAATAATAATAACATATACACATTATATTTTAGAATTATATTTTAGTTATTTCTTAAAATATAAATATAAAATTTATAAAAATATTTTACATTATTATTATTATTATTATTATTATTCTTATTATTATTATTATTATTACTTACAATAATTTAAATATCTAAATAAAATCTAAATAAATTTAAAATTTTAATATAAAATATTAATATTGGGCACATATATTTTGCACATGACGCATAAAGAATACTAGTATATATATAACCACCAAACTGCCAAACACCTCGTGCAATGCTCAGATGACATATAGTGATTCTCTCATATGTCAATATTGACTCTTTATGTTTCAACAAATTGAGAAAAAAAGCCACCAAACTAATATATAAATAAATCAAAAGAGTTAAATTAAAATAAATGGACATAATTGTGAAAGGGTAGAAATATTTGATATTAAATTATCTGAGAATAAGCCACTACCGCTAATATAATTTTAAAATCATGCAATGGTTGTTTAGAGTTTAGCGTTGACGAGAGAATTGCTGTCTAAATGGATATCACATACATCTTTCATTTCTTCTTACTTACTTCTGCTCTGATCATCGATCAGCTTATCGCAAATGGCTTATGCTGCTGTAACTTCGCTTAAAGGAACACTCCATCTACACTTCTTCCAATCACAGCCACACTTCCCCCTTCAACACAGCCAACAGATACTTAATTCTCTCCATCAAAATCTTTGTTTCCTCCAAGAATTTCTTGAGAAATCTGAGATCGCCTATGCCAATGATAATTCGCGGATGAAACGTTTAGAGGCAGAGATGAGAGATGTAGCGTTCAAAGCCGAAGAAATGATTGAGATGGAATTGAGTAGCATATATCTAGCAGAGGGTTGGACGAAGCATATTCGTATAATGGCTTCCCTCCTCAGGCTTCGTGGAATCTTCAATGAAGCACTAAAACAGACTGATTACCTCAAGAAGGAGTTGATTAAAATCAGTGAAAAGCAGCTAGTAAAGGCCCCATCACAAGATGAAATGATGCCACGAAGAGGACTACTCCTTGGTTCAACATCATCACAGCCAGATCTAGAAGGCGAGAATAATATTACTGTGACTAAATTTTCCAAAAATGCTTCAATAAAGCTTGACAGTAGAATGGTTGGATGCGATGAGGAGTTCAAGACGATAATGGATCAGCTCACTCGACAATCAGAGAAGCAGCTGCAAATTGTATCAATTATCGGCATGGGAGGAATTGGCAAGAGCACTTTAGCTGCGAAAGTCTACAAAGATCCATCAATTACATCTTATTTTTACAAGCAAGCATGGGTTACTGTATCCCAAGAGTACACCATGGTGCAAATGCTCAGATGCCTTATTGGTTGTTTTAGTGCATCAAGTGATGATGAACAAAGCAGCAATGATCCAGGCCAATTAGCAGAAAGTCTATGGAAAAGCTTGAAGGATCAGAGATATTTGATAGTGATAGATGATATATGGAGCAAAGAAGCCTGGGATAGTGTGCAAAGGTGCTTTCCAGATGAAAATAATGGAAGCCGTATACTATTGACTTCTCGGCTGAGAGAGGTGGCTGAATATGTTGGTAGTTCAGGTAACTCTATCATTAACATGCCTTTCTTAAATGCCAATGAAAGTTGGAATCTCTATTGCAATGTGTTTGGTAAAACAAAATTTCTTTCGGTGTTTGACCAAATTGGTAGAGACATAGTGAACAAATGTAAAGGATTACCTCTAGCTATTACTTTAGTAGCTAGTCTTCTCTCCAAGACAGAGGAGAAGGTGGAAAAGTGGGAGAATGTTGCAGAAAGTGTAATTGGTGATTCTAATGAAGCATGTTCAAGTGTACTATCTTTGAGTTACAACCAATTACCACACCCATCTAAAGTTTGCTTTTTATATTTTGGAGTTTTTCCAGAAGATTATGAAATCCCTGTAAAGAAGTTAGTTAAGTTGTGGGTCGCAGAGGGATTTTTCAGGGTAGTGAACAATAAGAATATGGAGCAAGTGGCCACGGAATGCTTGCAAGATCTTGTTGATAGAAGTCTTGTTATAGTTGGTAAACATAATTATAATGGCGAAATCAAGACAATTAGAATGCATGATCTCTTGCGAGATTTGTGCGTAAGAGAAGCTCGAAGTGAAAATCTCATGAATGTCATTGAAAAAGGTGATGATGATTATGCTTTTGTTGCATCACTAGTAAAAGTTTGTCCTTGGATAAGTATTAAACATGGATCCTACGTAAGATATTTGTTCTCTAACAATTCCCATTCCTTACACTCTGTTGATCATACTGATTTAAGAATTGCAGAAGTGCTTTGTCGTTTCAAACTATTAAGAGTAGTAGACATGGAACTTAGACGCGGCCGGAACTCTGAATGTGAGATACTATACCTGAGAGATCTTATTCACTTGAGATACTTAGCTTTGTCCATAAATAAAAGTGCAATCTCTCTTACACTAAAGTTCTTTGAGCATCGGAATATGCAAAGTTTTATTGTCCGTGGATATAGTGTTATATTGGACTCCTCTGAGGCATTAGAAATTTGGAAAATGCCATTGTTAAGGAACTTTTATATGGACATAATTCCTTTTACATTAGAGGCTTCGGAGGTTGTACACAAAAACATAGAGACTATATCTTGGTTGCGTCTGGAGTGCTGTAGAGAGGATCTTTTCACAAGAATTCCAAATTTAAAAAAATTGGGGATTCAAGGTGAAAGGCATTTTGAAAATGAAAATTCAAATGGTTTCTATAATTTTGTGCACTTGGGGCAGCTTGAGAAACTAAGCATCAAAAGATGGCATTTCAAACTTTGGGATAGGGACATTCAATGGGGAACTAGTTTTCTACCAAATCTTAAGAAGCTCAAATTCTTTGAGACTAGTTTTCCATGGAGTGATATGGGGCTTATTGGTAAGTTGCCGAACCTAAAAGTTCTAAAGCTGATAAATGCTTGTGAAGGCAAAAAGTGGGAGCCATGTGAGGGAGGTTTCCGCCAATTGAAAAGGTTGGTAATTGAATGCAGGAATTTGGAAGATTGGAATGTTGAGGATGATCGTTTCCCTGTGCTTCAACATTTAGAGTTAAGTTGTTGCAGTTCGTTGCGAGAGATCCCTATTGCCTTTGCCGATATTACCACACTTGAATTGATTCAATTAATTGGCTGCTGGGATTCCGTTTTGGCTTCTGCAAAGTGTATTCAAGTTGAGCAGCAAAGCTATGGAAATGATACCCTCATTGTTCGTTCTAAATATATTCAGGTCTCTTTCTATCCCTGCCTCCATTATATCTCTGACCGTTTTACATTTCATGCTCTTTAAATTCTTTGCAATTCCTTTGCAATCATATCAATAATTATGTGCATGCTTTCTCTCAATTTTCTGTATCTCATATTTCCTAACCTATATAAATGCTTTTTTTAATAAGTTAATTTATTGTTTCCAGCATTGATAAAAGTAAACATCACAAAGGAAGGTAGAGAAT
>CM008334.1:11489689-11502498 GCA_002525835.2 Ipomoea batatas | reverse complement strand
TATACTTTTAATTACTAAGGATTTCACATACCTCCTTGAGCAATCTCCCGTCACATGTCAAATTAGAGATAGCAATGTATGTGTAATTCTCAAGATAACAACAGACAGAAAAGCGACCAAACCAAAATAAATTTATTCTCAAGATGAAAATAGGCAGAAACAGCTGAGACAAGTTTACTTAGATATAAGAACATTTCATTAGAGGTGCAACCACTGTCATAAGATTTGAAGGCAATACTAGAAGGGAAAAAAAAAAAAAAATTAAGTGTTTTCAGTGAGATCTTGATACCATGGTTGTTGGTAGAAGCCAGTATAAGGTGATGGTGCCTGCGCTTCCATAGCTCCCAAAGTATCACCATGATAAGATCCTCTAAGAGCCAAAACCTGATTACAGAACAAAAAACCGCATGTCATTGACTAAAGCAATGGGATTATTCAAGTGATACACAACTAAAAGAACATTTGGGATTCATCAGAATTTACAGGAAGGTCCACTTCACCAGTGCCATTAATAAACAGTAGCAATGCTAGTTGTTACACTGAACATTCAATGGTAGAACGCTTCTAATAAATTTTGCAATGCAAAAAGTAACCAGAAGCCAAATGCAAGTCCTAGAGCATCATCAAATACAGTAGAAAACAATAAAATGATAGATAGGACATCCATAAAGAATATTTTAGTAGAACATATATGCTACATTTACCAAATATTCAAATTACTTGCTAGGCATTATTTTTAAGACCATAAGGAAAATATTAAGCACAGTAAAAAATTAATTGGCATTAAAACATACACTCACCTTTAGATCAATATATCTGTCTGCACCATCGCCATTTGAATTTTCTAAAAGAACTTTATGGTCAAACAAAAATTTGCGCAACGCCATTTTAAGTGCAATTTCAATTGCTGTAGATCCGTTATCTGAAAAGTATGCTCTTGAGGCCCAACCTAGAATAGTATAATTGTTTTAAAACTAAGACAAAGCATCCAATGCTAAAAATAAAAAAAAATAAAATAAAATAAAAAATAAAAAAAATAAAAAAAAATTAAAAAAAAAAAAAAGGAAACAGTGTATGGTCTGCATTATATAGGGCAAATGCTAAAATGAGATCCTATTCCTCAACTCTGATCTTAATTTTATAGCATATGGAGTTCAAGATGTTGTTAGTCACATTTATGAATATTCAACAATTCTTTTTCTCTTTTTTTTTTTATGGGTTCAAGACTTTTTTTAGCAAGACAAGAAAAAAAAAATTATACACACACACACATAGGGGTAAGGATGCAATTCATCTTTTATTATAGGGATAAGGGTCAAATCGGCTCTCAAACTATTGTTCATGAGCAAGGAACAGAACGCAAACCTTTTCCAACACCTTCAAGCAATATTTCAGCACACTCTAAAGCTGGCTCATAAACATTCTCAGGAAACATTACATGCCCATATCTAGAGGTAGCATATCCCATGTCTCTTGCAAGCTCAATCTGAAACCACCTAAATACAATCAGCAAACATCATAGAAAATAAGTTATATAAAGTTCAAAACATCAGAAAGAAAAGGCCAATAAAACATATTGCCTCTTATGAGAAATCATTTTACAGCATAAACAATAAAATAAAGCCATCTCATTAGAATAGAAACAGTTCAAGGGATATTAATATTAATATTTAGATATTAATTTCCATTTATTACTAATCAAAGTTTCCTTAAGTTGGGTGATTTTACCTCAAATTTCTTGTTCTCTCTAGGTGTTTTTATATTGTTATTTGCACATTCTCGACATGCTGTTTAGGTAGGATTATATAATGGTCAAACAATTTCCACAACTGCTATTCCAAATAAACCCACATGTGAATTCTAACCTGTAAACTAGCATCTGGTCCCTGTGTCCACCAACTTGCACAAGCATCAAACTGTTGAACAATTGAATCCGCATTCTTGACCTACATGAAATTTAAAGAAAACTATAAGGATGCAGAGGTAGGAATCTACATGCCCATATGACATATAACAATGATATAGTTGCACTGGCAGTGATGACTTAAAACTAAAACAGGCAGGGGACAGAAAAAATAATAAAAAATAAAATACTTTAAGTAACAAAAGAACATTACAATGTATGATATGTGAACCTTGTATTATCAATCAATAACTTTTTCATGGCATCTGAGTTTTTGATAGCATGCTTACAATGAGTGCAAAACAAGATAAAGATGGGCAATTAAGAATACAGTTTTGCAACAAATGTGAATAAACTATTATGATAACAATTTCTTTTCAGATATAATGAAGTGAAAAAACGCAGCATTAAGAGAACTCTTTCTGCAACAAATACTGAACCACTGACCTTGTGCACTGCAAAGTTCTCCCCACAGCGTGAATCAATCATCGTAACCCGTTCTTCAGATACAAGCTTATGTTGAGTAAACGGCCACCAGAAAATTTCCCGTGCCTTCTTTGTCATGTAATGGAATCGCTCTAGTCTTTCACGAGATGCTAAGCACATTATTTCCTGAAGATAATTAAAGATGTCCTGGGATTGATAAAACCATTCCATAAGATTATTCGACATTTCTTGTGGAACGGGTGGAAGCACGAGCACATGGACCCTGAAAGTTGAAGACAATAAATCTCTTTCTATCTTGTTTATTATCTGTATCTGGTCTTTCTTTCTCTTTTCTTTTTCAACTCTTGATATAAAGCGTAATTGCGTAAATATAATAATAATAATAATAGAACAGATATATACAAAACGTCAGGCATAGAATGAAGAAGTAAATGCATGGAAACAGTATACCATAAACAAGGATCACATAAGGATGAAGAACCAGGAACATACTCTTCAACTAAAGCATAAAAGCATGAATTCTTCTCAATGATACAATGAAATAGTGAGGTTGATAGAAAATATTTTACCTATCCCGCAAGTAGGACAATAGTGGTGCCTCATTTAGAAGGCCATGGTCTTCAAAGACAATAGCAACAACATCGTAACCACGAAGCTTTAGTGTTTCATAGGCCGAAATGGTTGCAGAAATACCACCTAGTTTTCCATCACCAACAAGAATTGCTGGCAAACGAAAAGGCCTGCAGAAGGATATACAAAAAAGAATGAGGCAGAATTAAATAGCGGACTTAGGGTGTGTTTAGTTTAGGGGGTAGACACAAAGGAATGGGAATAAAAGTCATACACATTGGTTGATAACTTTTTAAAACACAAATATAGGATTTGATTATCACTATAATTACAAAATCCATTACCTAATTTAAATCAAGTGTTATTCCATTAATTCAACCTTATCTCGACTCATTTCATCGCCTCCACATTTTGTTGCCTCCTCACTCATCTTTCCTCACTTCATCAACTTCCTCACTGCATTGCCTACTAACTTCATAGTCACTCAGATCAATTGTCTTGATTTTTTATTTTTCTATTTTTAAAACCTTTATTCTGATTATAGGGTACATCAATATTGGTAATCATTTCAATTCCATCATACTACCAAACATGCAAAATACATTCACCAAAACCTATTCGAATTACCAAGTATTTGATTCATGAACCAAACACATCCTAACCTCATCCTGAAAATTCATACCAAAAACTGCAAAATTAAATACAAAAGAAAGGACGAAATCAAATAATTACACACCGGTATAAGTCACATTGGAGTGAACCTGAGGGGCCAGGACTGGCAACACCACCAGCAGTCTCAACCACGCACATCATATCCACATTTTTCCCACCCTTCTGAACCCAAGTCTCCGAGCCATTTCCCAAACAGCTTTCCAGCATTTCTAACAACTCAACATCGCCAACCCTAGCTCCTTCCTTCTCCGCAACCAAATGAGGCGACAGAGCCTCTCTCCACGCATACAAAGTCTTGCAAACCAGCTCCGAGGCCTCCAATCCACCCGCATTTCCCACCAGATTCTCCTCGCGCCACCCCAAGCTCACAATCCCACTCCCACACTCCCTGCCCAAGAGCTCCCCCGACGCCGAAGCGGAGGCCCGGAGAACATGATTAGAAGCGAGAACAGAGCGTTCAGGGCGGTGCAGAGACACAAACTCGGAGAACTTTTTGTAGACAAAGCGGGAGTCGGAATCCTGAGGAAAGCCAGTCTGGACGGGTTTGAAGTAGACGAATTTCCTGTCGGGAGCGGAGGAGAGGAAGGATATGGAGAGGCCGGCGGAGACCAATGTTTTGCCGAGGGAGGTGTTGGCAGCCCAAATGGAGTAGATAGGGTGGGTGAGAGGGTAGTCGAGTTGAGTAGAGAGAAATCGAGGGTGATGAAAACAGAGAAGAGGAGAAAAGCGGCGGCCGCCACGGCGGAGGGAGGCGAAGAGAACGGAGGTGGGAGACATTATGCGACGGAGATGAACGGAAAGAAAGCTCAGTGAAGTAGCAAAAGGTGTGAATGTGGGCAAAGTTGGAAGCCCCCCAACTTCCACAATTCAAATGTAGGGATAAAATTGGCCACCAACTATGTTGAATTATACAATTTGTTATAAATATCTATTGATAGCAATTATGCATGTTTTTTTCATTGCCCCCTCTTCATTTTCTCTTAGCCTCCGGCCTAATAGAGTAAGTTACTCTAAGTCAGTGGCTCACCAAACATGATTAAAAAGAAAATACTAACAGGGCGTTTGGTTGGGATGAGGGAATTAGGGTGGAAAAGAATTGTAATCCGGTGGAATTGCAATTCAATGAATAAAGTATGAATTGAAATTAGGTGTTTGGTATGCAAAAGTAGGAGTACAGGGAATTGAAAGGTAAGAAGTGACAAAATGACAAAAATACCCTTATGTTGTGGTAGTTGTTGTAGTAATAGTAATAATAATAATAATAATAATAATATTATTATTATTATTATTATTATTATTATTATTTCAAATTTAAAAAAAAAAAAAAAAAGGAAAGGGTATGGGAGGAGGGGCACAATTGTCCTTACACCAACAAATTGTCCCTCCTCTCCACCGAATTGCAATTCATGGGGGTACCCCATGAATTGCAATTCATCATTTGGAGGGAATTGCAATTCTGTAGTTTGGTAATTCACTGTCAATGAATTGCAATTCCCCCCAAACTACATCCAACCAAACAGGCCATTGAACTCTCAAGTTCTACTCTTTACTTTTATTTTCTCACACAAAAATTTGATGTTAACATTTTTTTTTAGACTCACACAGTCACACGATAAAGATAATCTATCATATCTTACCACGTCAGGGAGTATAAAATGGGGGTTCATGTAGTAAAACTCTGATTAAAAATCCCTCTTCATTTTCTTCCCCGTGTCCCAGCCTAAAAGAGTATGTAAGAGGATTTAATTACTGTAACTCAATGGTTCGACCGACAGTGTCAAAAATCCCTTTTCATTTTCTTCCCTGCGTTCCAACCTAACAGAGTATGTAAAATGATGTAAATTAAGGTAACTCAGTAGCTCAATAGATAGAGTAAAAAATTTTCACATTGTGGCTCAGCAAAAAGGGTTAAAAACCGTCGTCACACTGTGACTCAACAAATTGGGTCAAAACTCAAAATCTCCACATTGTCATTGCCAAGTTTCGAACATTAATTTTTTCTTCTAAATATTACCTACTAAACTAAACCAGTGAGATAAACTCATGTGGCCCTCTTCATTTTCTACTTTAATGATTGATAAGAGAAACGATTTTTTTTATTTATATACTCTAATATTCACGAGGCAATGATTAATAAGATGGGATTTTTTGGAGTTTTTGCACTTTGGAGTTTCTTTCACGGAAAATAATATATGTACTCCAAGGGAGTAAAACTCCTGCCACATGTATTAATTTTATTGGAGGAAGATAAAAAGAAAATAATAAAAATTGTGGCTCACATGTCATGTAAGCAGGGAGTATAAAATGGAGTAGAATGTGGGAGTACATGTAGTATTATTCTTCTTTCACTCTATTTTTCTCTTTTTGTTCTCAATATTGTGAAAATAAGCTTTTTTTTTTTACATTGAGTAATTATTGCGATGGAATTATTCCGTCGCAAATGTTTTTTTGTCTAATTTAATTTCACTCCACGGCGCCATTTTTGTTTTTAATTCCTTATTTTTTTTTTTGGTAGAAATTTTTAATTCCTTATTTCTTATTCCTTAATTCACCTAAAAGAACTTAATTCCCTAATTTTATTCCATCCCCTACAGACACCAGTCCCATCTAGGGTGTTAGCGAATAGAGTTTTTGGTAAACTACTCGTGTTCGGGTTCGGTAAACATTCATTTATGTTCATTATTATTAAGCAAAACATTCCCAGCATTCGTTTATGTTCGTTATTATTAAGCAAAACATTCCCAAGCAAGCTAAGGTCTGCATAAGCAAAGTCAACTGCTGCTCATAAAACCTACCTACGATTCTATATTTAAGCACTCAAACATTCTTCAAAATTCAAATCATGCATTCTCCCTAATTCAAGCTTAATTAATAGCAGCTGCAATCATCCTACTATTTTGGTTCTGCAAAAACAATGAAGAAAATGTCAAGAATGGGATTCGAACCCATGCCCTTTCGAACCAGTACCTGAAATTGGCGCCTTAGACCAACTCGGCCATCTTGACTTTTGAATATAATGATTTACATTATCCTATAAATATATATAAGAACTTTGAGAGTTTTATTATGAAAACCTTCCCAACTAATAACTCTATAATTGGCGATAGATTAATTATTTATCACTAATTATTCTATTACTGTTTAGTTATGACTTGTTAATTCATCGTTTCAACATAAATTAATTATCTCAATTGTTAAATGTTTAGATGGACACATAAATTCCGATAAATTAATTACTCCATTTTGTGTGCTCTGATTGGAATATATATGAGATCTAAATAAAGATATTTTTCTTTCAATTTCTATCATAATTAATAATTAATTGGATCTTTCATAATTAATAATTAATTTGATTATTCTCTACACCACTGTATATCTATTTGGCCCTATATATATACCATTACAAGTTATCTTCAAATTGTTTTGTTACGTTGTATATTCTCCAAGCTCAAACGGTTTTTAGTATGTATGACTTTAAACTCTTAATCTTCTTAATTGTCCAATCTTGCAAAATTCTACGTATCAATCATTAAGTATATAAGTTGCGGTTATACTTTGAATTTGAAAATGCTTTTAAACCACACACTATTATAAAGTGCAAAATCATGAGAATATGCCATGAATGTGTACTCATATGTTTATTTGAGCCTATTCTTTGTGTAAATATGCTGTAAATTGTTCTCACATGCATTACCTTGATGATAAACCTATATTATGCAAAGTGCTTCAATATGCATGGTTTATATTCTAATGGTATATGACATTATCTTGAGTAAATGTGATTATTAGTGTTACATGTTCTATCGATTGAAGATGAACATCTCTCTTGATCAAATATTGTTTAATTGATTGTTCAAACTTTATCTATTAGAACAACAACCTACCTTTGAGGTTTGATGCTTAAATGTATGCACATACTTGATTGTTTAAATATGAACATATCCTATCTATTTGGGAAGGTTTTCAAAATAAAACTCTCAAAGTGCTTGCATATAAGTATAAGATAATATAAATTGTTATTTTCATTGTCAAGATGGTCAAGTTGGTCTAACGCGCTAGTTTCAAGTACTGGTCTTATAATATCTTCTGTTTTTGGTATTGTGCGTTGGCATATAGCAAAACATAAAGATTTAAAGTTGGTTTATTGACTAATACATGTTTTTATTTGGTAATCGAGTACCAGTATAGAAAGACGATATGTGTATGTTATATAAGATACTAGGCGTTGTTATACAATAGATGTGTCTGGCAATATGCATTTTCTCCATATTGAAATATACACCTATTATATATATACTTAGTTTTCACGCGCATTGTGCGAATGAGATAATGCCTAATGTTTATTTTTAAATAAGTACTTCAAAGTATTTAAATGCAAGTGAAGCTTATATAGGAAATGTTCATGCATTGTTAATTGAATGTTGAATTTGTTTATTTAAATCAGTAATTCAAAGTATATGAATGCAAGATAATATATGAGGTATTGGTTATGCAAATTTGTAAAAATGCTAGTCTAAATAGTTAGTATAAAAACAATAGTCTAAATAAGATTTGAATTTCTCTAAATCTTCTTAATTCTCTTTTAGGTATAGCGTTGTCATTATCTTCATTTTCAGTACTTGTCATCTTCTTAATAGTGTGAGGTTTTTGAGGAGATTTTGTATGTGTGATTATGAAAGAGAAAATGAGGTGGAGGAAAAAAGTAAAATAAAATAAAAAATTGTTAAAATTTTTTAGAAGAATAAAATAATTTGCACACCCGCCTGGGCGCGAGAGTAGCGCCTCACGCAGAGTGAGGCGCCTCTCTCCTCTGCAGGTGGGTCCTAGTTTTACTGCAAAAAAATCATAATTTGCAGTGCAACCCTGTTTTTCCTATTTATTCCCCTTCTCTCTTCCACTTCATCTTACTTTTTCTTTAAAATTGTGCAAAAACTGCAAATGGGGAAGGCCAATGCTAATAACAAATTTAAGACTTAAACATAAATTTAGCAATAATGAATTATTTGTGTTTAAGTTTTAATTATGTAGCTAACTTTAACTTAAAATTATAATTATAATATTTAAAAATAGTGTTTGTGTTGTATTGTAGTGCCCGTTTAGCCAATTAGCTCCTAACCGGTGAGTTTGCAGGATAAATAGTATTAGTATAGTTAACAAAGAAAAAGAATTACATAGAACAATATACAACAATGACCAAAAGAGAGCCCATTATTTCATTATCATTGTCAACATATATATTGTTAACCAAATTGTCAACATATATATTACAAGTAATAGTGGTTACAAACCATCTCAATAAATTCTCATCAATATAGTAATAAAGTTCACATAAATATAATAATAATGTCCACTAATATATTATTTATAACAATCTATTCTTTTTCGCATTTATTTTGATTCCACATATAAACAATGATTTGTTGGAGACTGAAAGTGACTTAAAATACTTGTTTTACCCTTATTTTTAACAATTCAAAAACTCATTTAATAGAGAGTGGGAAAAGCCGAAATTTTTAAAATAATTGAAAGATAAATAAGAATACATGAATAATTCATAGGAGAAAATCACTACAACGATATAATTCTGGGGGAATAGAGAATTTTAGCAATCATAGTAGGAGATGAAGCCTTGTCTGCATAACAGGTTTCTATAGTTTCTGAGTGGCATCCTTGCGGCGGAGGCACATCCATAGCCGGCGAACAATTAAAGAATCCGTGAGGCTGCAAAAATAAATATATGAAATTTATTGTTGGAATTGAACTAAAGAGTTAGGGTGTGTTTGGAAACCCGGAAAATGATTTCTGGAAATCATTTTCCGGGCTTAGAGTGTTTGGCAACCACTGGAAAACCCAGTCAACGGAAAATAATTTCCGTTGACTGGCGAAAATAGACCCCTTTTGGCGGAAAATGGCGATGTTTGAGAGAGGGACGACCCTCAGTCCGGCGGACTGGTTTTCGGCAGGACCGGCCGGAAACCAGAGCCATAAAAAAAATACAAGAAAGGGTGTCGGGTCGCTACTCTGGTTTCGCCAGAAACCAGAAACCAGAGCAGCGACACCTCTTTATTATTTATTTATTTATTTATTTGTTTATAATAAATATTATTGATTTATATATATATATATATATATATATATATTAAATAAAATAATAAAAATATACATTTCTATTCATTTTCCGGAAAATGAACCAAACACAGTTTTCCAGAATGCAACCAAACACCGGAAATCAAACTATTTTTCGAAAAATGACTCATTTTACAGAAGTCATTTTCTTGCTTTCCAAACACACCCTTAATTCCATTTTTGGTCATAGATTTATAGGCGTCACTCCATTATTAGTCCTTTTTTTTTAAACATTCAATTTTGGTTTTAGTATTATTGAGGCATGACCATTTTTAGTTCTTTATCAACAAAATTGTTAAAATTGTTATAGATGCAAGGGCATTTCGGTCTTCAAATATGGATTTTTTTCAAAAAAGTAAAAATAAAAATATAGCGGATCAACTTACTTTGTAAAGAAAAGATCAAAATGCCTTGTATTTAACGTCATTTTAACGATTTTGTTGAATGAGAACCAAAAATGGTCATGCCACAATAATACTAGGACCAAATGTGGATGCTTTAATAAAAAAGACTAAAAGTGAATTATCACATATAAATCTAGGACCAAAATGGAATTAACTCTTGAACTAAAATATAACATATATGGTGTTAGGATCGCGCGCTTATCACTATATATACATTAAGTGCTAGATTTGGCCATTATATTTTATTGGCCTCGGCTCAACAAATTTCAGTCACTGAGTACTAAACTTATTTTTAAAAACTTCCGCCCAACAATTCCCAGTCATCGAGTGCTAGGTTTGGCCTTTTCCGGCCTCAAACGGGACTATTAAGGATTAAGTAGTGCAAGTATAAAGAATACCTGGAGCATAAAGCCAATGTGTTGAACTGGCATGACAGGATAGTCTTCCAAGCGAGGAACATGCGTGATGCCAAAAACATACCACATAACAATGTCGGTTTCTTCTAGACTACGGTCTTGTTTTACCCATGAAGCTAATCCCTCCCCCACACGTGGATTTTGATTCGGAAACTCTCCCCCTGGAAAATCTTCTCCCTCTGCATACTGAGTTACCCATAGATTGTGTTTCAAGAACGCAGCTCTTCTTAGAAACATAGCCTCTGAACCAGCCATTGGCAAACAGTTCGGACCTGGCACCAGCTTGTATCCTGTTGGCTGTCCAATTCTATTCAATGTTCTTGTGTTCCTCACCTAAAAACATCACTTGACAGGTAAGATAAGATTATTGCTAGGATCAAACGCTTATTAGTTATCACTATGCTAAAAGTCATAGTTCATAGCGTAGTGTTAAGTGCTAGCTTTGTTGGAAAAAATGCTGCTGATATCTGTAATACAAAAGGATACAATATAATACAGAAATACAAGGGAACAAAACTGGATCATCTGGTATCTTCAGGCGTGTAATCACTTTCCTATAAGCTTTAAATCTCCCTTATCAAAGCAACAGGGTTCCAGATTTAATCTTATGGGATACAAGAAGATAATGAAATTCTTAAGTTGCTTCAATTAAGAATTTCCTGGTGAATTGTAGGACTGTGAAATATCAAGGTTAAACAACTAGTTCAGTTGTCTTTTTTTTCATCATCAGATGTATCTCCTTTAGATTTTATAGAAATAAAATCTGATTGTTAGGAGAGGTTACTGGAAGTTCATAGCAGTTATAAAACCAACTTCCAAAGATATATATCAAATATATATATCAGATTTTGGGATTTAAAGAAAACAGCGTACGTAATAATAACCTTACGTAAAATATATGTCAATGACTTCTAATGCATTGTATCCATGCAATAAGTCATATAATATATTCTCAAAATGGGTAGTAAAAGTACGCATAATTGTATGCTAGATATACTCCAAATTCCATGCAAGTGTTTAGCTTAGGAAGATTACACTTCGAGAGATAAGGTTCATGCCTTCGAGAGATGCATCACATTCGAGACATAAATCGAAAGTGAAAGATACAGGCTTCGCGAGAGATAAAACCATCTCTCGTAGATCTCTCGTGGACCTCTCGAACACCTATCTAGACCTCTCAAAAAACCCAAAATCATCTCTACCAAACTCAATAATATTTACTACTCCACAACTCCAAATATTATTTGAGCTTTCATGGTAGACTCTGAACCATTAATCTCCATTACTGTACAAATATCCAACAAGCTTGATCCTAACAAGTGACATTAGAGTATAGGTCACGAGTTCGAGTCCTAGCAAGAGTAGTCCAGTCCTAGATGGTTAGGGAAGACTTGAAGGACCAAGTTAGCCGGAGGCTGGTAAGTCTAGCGTAAGCTGGCTAGGAGATTGTTGGGCGGAGGTCTAAAGAGCCAAGTCCGCTAAATCTAGTTGGTCCTAGTGTGTACGGAAAATTATTGTGTGGACCAGACCATAACAAAAAGTATATTTTAATATAATAAAAGTACATTATTCATGTACCGGATGTACATTATACAAAATAGGGAAAATGTGCAAATAAGCCATCGAACTATTTGGGAATTAGCAATTAAGTCATCGAACTCGAATAACCTCCAACTAAGCCACTGAACTCAGAAAAACAAATTAAGCAATGAAGCCACTAAACAGAAAAAAATAACAATTAACATTTTTAACAGGTCATTTGCATATTCCGGCCACCGGCGCCGGTCGCTATCTCTGACGGTAAGGTCGCCTTTTCCAGGTATTCTTTATACTTGCACTACTTTTTTTTTTTTTTTGAAAAATATACTTGCGCTACTTAATGCTTAATAATCCCTATGTTGGTTTGAGGTCGGTAAAGACCAAGTCTAACACCTTGTCTTTTCCAGCCACCTCGCCGGAGAAGGAGACCAGTTTTGGTCGCCTTCTTTTGGAGAAGGCGACCAGAAATGGTCGCCCTTGCCAGAAAAGGTGACCTTACCACCGGAGATGGCGAACGGCGATGACGGACCAGGAGTTTTGTTTGGTCGCTGGAACAATCGTCGCCGATGACCGGAATATGCAAATGACTCGTTAAAAATGTTAATTGTTATTTTTTTTTTTCGGTTTAGTGGCTTAGGTGCTTTGTTTTTCTAAGTTCAGTGGCTTATTTGGAGGTTATTCGAGTTCGATGGCTTAATTGCTAATTCTCAAATAGTTCGATGGCTTATTTGC
>CM008334.1:11451978-11462604 GCA_002525835.2 Ipomoea batatas | reverse complement strand
CTGTGCAATTGTGTCATTATAAAATTACAGACAAAAAATATTAATACCATAATCACCTAAATCATTCTCAATAATGCAAAAGCGTAATTGAAATATTGAGTCTTGTTCTGAATAATCAAAATAAGATTAATTAAACTAAAAAAAAAAAATCTAAATTTGTTTTTTTTTTAAATCTAAAGAAATGATTTTCAGGGTTGCTTATTTGTAATCTTTGATGCTCAACCTTGGATGCTATGTATTTAGTCGGACTAATTACTTGACCAAAGTTCATGTTAAATTTTGTATTGTATTTTTTTAATATACCCTAAAATATTCGTAGTATGTATATGTTCAACAATTATGCCAACTCTGATTGGGGTGAGGTTCGAACCTAAGACATTTCATTAAGAATAATAAATAGTTAACAAAATATTCGGTTACTAAAGTTTATACTAATGGAATGTGGGGTATTTAAGGGAAGAAAATAATATAATAGATAACTATTTTTTAAATACACATAATTTTTTACAAGGTAATATCTGAACCTATAACCACCCATTTGGAATGATAACGGGGACGCTATCACACTATAGGCAGTTGGCACTAATTCATTTAACTTAATTATACATACATTAATTGGATACATCACTTGTTAAAATAATTTACCTAATTAATTATATTAAACCAAATTATTGTACTATATTTGGAAGTATTGTTTACATATTTACCTAGATAGACAAATACCTAACCTCTTTATTATAAATACATATAGCTAGATAGACTAGTACACAAAAAATAAAAAAATAAAAAAAAATTAGACTTTTCACCATTTTTTTGGGGCGTGCAGCTCAAACTCTGAGAATTGGGAAGGGAGAAAAATAGCTGAACATGCAGTTAAACAAAGGCATGTGGACGGATTTTTTATTATTTTATGTTTTAAAGCATCTGCGAAGAAAGGGTCGCGGATATCATTTATTTTTTTTTTTTCAAAAAATAATACGCAATCTGTGATTTTTTTTTTTATGAAAAAGAGTCACGGATTCTTGACTTTCCGCGACCCAACATGAACTTTCTGTGACCTTCTCATACACGATTCTTGTACAAGGGGATTTTGGGCTGTGCAAGCTGCAAACAGCACATGGCCTCAAATTTTAGGGGGCCCAATATCTAATTTGTACTTAACTAGTTAAGAAATTAAAAATAAAATTTGTAGTTAATTTTAAAAGATTCCAATGAAGAAATGGTAAAAATGTGTTCTTAGTATTTCATATTAGAGATCAAGGGTTGAAATCCTCTCCTTTGCGCAGACCTTCCCTTTTTAATAATCTTTTGCCTTCATTTTTTTTTTTTAATTTTTTTATAAATCCTCTTGCCTTTCTCTTTGCGCGAAGCAGCATTTTACCACCTTATTATTATTATTATTATTATTATTATTATTATTATTATTATTAGAAAATTTATGGTATTGGTTTTAAAGATTGCGCTTCTGGTAGGTCCACATTTATTTATAAGAACGGGGCCACCAAAATCTAAAAATCAAACATGTACAAGGGTCGTAGATTAGCATTCTTGTACTAGTTTATATGTAATAAAAATTGAATTTTCTTAATTTAAACATAAATTTTAGTCAATAATTAATAATTTTAATGTATATTACATGACTTATATTATTTATCTTAAATTATTTAATATAATAATAATTCATTAAGCATCAATGGTAGACATCTGCTTTCGCTATCATGCGTATAAAGACTACTTTGCCATATAAAAGAGAAGAATTCAATTCCAACAATAAAAAAAGTTAGGAGTTTGGGAGGAGGAAGTATTCGATAATGACTTTTAAAATGATATATTTTAATAAATTTTTAATTTCTTTTATAGAACTTTCAAAAATTTTGTAAACTTTGTAAGAACCTATAAATTAATATAAAAATCATTCACAAACTTTAATTAAAATTTATATGATTTTGTTAAAAAAAATTAAAAAGTCTGCAAAAGTCATTAAGTTTTAAAATGAATATATCCTTGCAAACTTTAATTTTAATGCTTTAATTCTTATTATTTATAATTTTCTTACAAAAATTGTTATAATATATCATAAAATTATTCTTTTAATAATTTCATAAACTCATTCAGTTTATTCTTTCTACATATAACATATCAACATTCTCAACTTCTTTATTTTTATTTGTAATTAATAAAGTGAGACATTATATGTCAACCACTTAGTATACGATATTAAAATAAACACCTATAAACAAAACTATTTCATATAAAAATCCATAACAATATTGAATAAAAAATTATAACAACAAAATAGTTCAAATAAAATTTTTAAAAATATACTTACTAGTTAGGCATAAAATAAAAACTTTTAACACTAAAATAATATACTAGTAATAATATTATAAAAAAAATGATATTAAATATCTATATTACTTGTCAATATAA
Source organism: Ipomoea batatas (assembly GCA_002525835.2). Taxonomy (NCBI): domain Eukaryota; kingdom Viridiplantae; phylum Streptophyta; class Magnoliopsida; order Solanales; family Convolvulaceae; genus Ipomoea; species Ipomoea batatas. The sequence continues at coordinate 11,460,174 of CM008334.1, read as the reverse complement.
CTATTAGTACAATTGTCAACAAGTATCACATGATTAATACAATAATACAGTACACTTATATATAGCTGATGGTGTAAATGTAAACGGTGGTACGGATTTACACCACGTGTTGTTTGATTGTGTATGATGTAGTGTATGGAGTGTGTATGGAGTGTGTATGCTTGGGAAGGAAAGCCATTGATTCCTCCCTGGAGAAGAACCAAGAACTCCATAGTGAACAAGAGAGAGGCCGAGAGGCAAAGGATCGAAGGATGCCATTAACAGGAGGGTCAGGTCCTTTATATAGAAATAGGACCTGACCCTTCAGGAATATAATATTTCCCAAAGGTCACTTGCCCTTTAACAATTCCTAAGGGACACCCGACCTTTTAGGGGTACAATAATACACGGATTATATACATTGTATTTCTACAGTAGTCCCTCGGGGTATTTACCCATCACAAGTCCCCCACTTCTTGAATCTGCGAGAGTCGTCAGGTTCGAGAAGTAAAAAGTGCTCCGGGGCGGCCAACTTGTTACAAGCAAAGTTTCCCCGGTCTGAATGCCTTAATAGACTGTGACGAACCCCTTAAGTCTGAGTTGAGCATGGGGGCGTGATTTACACTGGTTGCCTCGTTAAAAACCTTAGACTAAGAAAAACCCTATGGGAAAAAACCTAGCTAAGGGAAAAAGAGTACAACCAAAAAGCGTAATAATTAAAAGACTACAAGGGGTTATGTCTAGTTGTTGATGTAGTTATGTTGCTCCTTGTGCTGCCATTGTCGAGATGCAAATGTATCGAACATCTATAGATGGAGAAGATAATGCCAACCATCGAGCGGTAGGAGAAAATGATGCCGAGTAGATATAGACCTATCACATTATGAGATATGTGTGAAGGCCTAAAGATAATATTAACGCCAAGAAGCGGGATAAAATCATCGCTGAAAAAGCGGCATCGCTAAAAAGCGGGATAAAATCATCGCTGAAAAGCGGCATCGCTAAAAAGCGGGAAAGTCATCGCTAAAAAGCGGCATCGCTAAAAAGCGGGAAAGTCATCGCTCAGAAGCAGGATAAAGTTCGCAAGATTTTTTGTGCCAAAGGCATCTTTTTACCGAGCTGGTGCTTTAACGACCACAGGGGTCTCATCGCTGAGAAGCGGGATTTTTATAATTATTTTTTTGCGACCACAATGGTCCTTTTGCGACCACAATGGCCCTTTTGCGACCGCAATGGTCCTTTTTCAAGTGCCATGATGAGGCATGGGCACACTCAAACAACAAATCCGTGCAGGTTGATCAAACCCCAAACGGAAGAGTCGGTGCTTGTTGGGGGACAAGGTCCCCCACTTTATGAACTACACACAGGGTAGCAGGCTAGCAGCCGTGCTACCCAATAAAAAATATATTTATATATATATTTTGGTACAATGATCTTATACTACAATTTACATCTTTTGCTACAGAATTCAATTCCTAGCCAGCTCTAGGGATATTGTAGTTCTGATCGTAGCACGTTGAAGTTGGCCTCCTCCGTAATTGTTGTAGCATTCCTTGGCTTGAAGTCTTTGTCTTCATGAATCCTTGTTTTTGGGTATACATCTTTGAATGATTTTTGTTTGAGTCTGCATCTGTAATAATTGGAGTCTTCACCAAATAATAGGACACACAACAAGAGATATACAATTGTTTTTGAGATATTATATTATATAATATATAATTATATAATATAATATGTGAATGGAGAGTGGAATTCACCAAACCAAAGCTGCCAGGCGTGGGGGACAAAGTCCCTCAAATTTGTGAATTACACATGCTACCCCATAATCATTTATTTATTTTTTGTATTTTTCTTTTGTTTTTCTTTCTTTCTTCACCCATCAGTCACCTCCATCTTTTGTCTCCATCTTTTTTTATTTTTCTATTGTCTTTTTCCCTCTTTTACTTTTGATTCAATCGGCGGTTTGTCCCCCCCCTTCCCACCAACTTTTTTTTTATAATAATATAATACATAATAGTATTACTAAAATAATGAAGAACAAAGCTCCAGTTCATCATCTTCGACAAAGCTTCTTCGTCGTTCGTCCGTCGGAGGAAAAGGTTGCCATCGTCAATCTACTGCTGTCTTCCTCCTCGTTCTGTCTAGTCTGTGACTTCTTCGCCGGCGGGGGGGGGGGAGAGAGAGGCGTCGTTGCTGCGGTGGTGAAAACCATGGTGATCATCGTTGTTGAATGGGACGGTGGCGATGCTGCGGCGGCAACCGCAGCGGGTGGTGGTGAAGTCGGCGGTCTTCGTGGCAGTGGCGTCGGCGGTGAAAAAAAACCAAGGTTGAGTCGATGGTAGCTGTGGCGGAAAAGGATAAAAATTCGGCAGTGAAGACGCTCGATGCGTCGAGTTCTAGTCTCGACGCGTCGAGCGCATGGTGTTGCGTGCTTGTTGCTGTCGATGATGCTGATTACCATGACGACGATGAATGAGATGATGATATGGCGAACAGTGCTGCGTCGCGAGAAGAAGATGGATCGTCGTCGCCAGGCTCGCCCGGTCAACTAAAGAACCACCATATCGGTGCTGCTGTTCACTACTGTTGTTACAAATCTTCAATTTCCAGATCGAGGTTGTGGACTAGCGATGATGTCCACGCTACGGGCGAGGTGCTGGTGTACTCGCGACAACGGGAAGTTACGGTGGTGGAGGCAGTTGCGGTAGAGATGGAGGATATTGTTGGTGGTGGAACGCTGTACGACCACCGAGATGGTGATGGAGTGCTGTATATTCCAGTTAGCCGCGACGGCGGCAGTGAGTTGTGACGGTGATGAGGATGGTGAATACCATCCGGTTGATTAGAGGAACACGGCATTTTGTCGCATTCCCCACAGACGGCGCCAATGATGGTGTAAATGTAAACGGTGGTACGGATTTACACCACGTGTTGTTTGATTGTGTATGATGTAGTGTATGGAGTGTGTATGGAGTGTGTATGCTTGGGAAGGAAAGCCATTGATTCCTCCCTGGAGAAGAACCAAGAACTCCATAGTGAACAAGAGAGAGGCCGAGAGGCAAAGGATCGAAGGATGCCATTAACAGGAGGGTCAGGTCCTTTATATAGAAATAGGACCTGACCCTTCAGGAATATAATATTTCCCAAAGGTCACTTGCCCTTTAACAATTCCTAAGGGACACCCGACCTTTTAGGGGTACAATAATACACAGATTATATACATTGTATTTCTACAGTAGTCCCTCGGGGTATTTACCCATCAATAGCAATATGTATCACATGATTATACGGATTGTTGAAAGTTCAAAGGGGCTATATATTCTAGTACATAATTAAATGTAAATACTAGATTGACTTTTTAATAAAAGTGGGCCTAATTAACTTTGAAATAATGCAAATTGTTACGATTATTATTTAATTTTGAATTAATTATGATCGGAACAGGTATGATTTTACACCATACTAATGAATAGAAGTATCAAACTTGCATGTTGAATAAAATTACAAGAAATCATTTTTCAAGTGTAATTAGGAAGTCTTCATTGCTTGAATTGATACATAGTGATATGTGTAATTTTCATAGTACTCCAACCTTGGGGATAAAAAAATTATATTATCACTTTTGTTGATGATTTTTTGTGATATTCTTATGTGTATATGTTACATTCTAAGTATGACGTCATGGAAAATTTTAAAAGATTTAAATTAGAGATTGAATTGCAAACTACTGTCTTTTAATCAAAAGGTTAATTTAGAACTAATAAATGAGGTGAATATTATAATCCTAAATTTTTTAAATTCATTGGTCTTTTGCATGAAACTCATCACCCTACACAACACCACAACAAAATGGTGGGAACAAGAGTAAAAATAGAGTGTTGAAGAAAATTGTTAATTATATTGCATGCTTTCTAACTCGATCTGGTCTGACTATAGGTTTTTGGGGTAAATCATTGTTAATAATTCAACTTGCTACTACATCCTGAATATAGTCCCAAATAAAAGAAATAAGGTTACACCTTATGAGCTCTAACATAAAAGAAATCTAGGACTTACTTAATTGAAGGCTTGGGTTTGTTAGGCATTAGTACAAATACCGGATGTCAAGAAGAAAACTGTAATTTGGGCTAAAAAGGTATTGATTGTATATTTATTGGCTATGCTGAGCATATAGTAACAATTGATGTGACAAATTTTATGACTATAAATTATTTATTTCACAAATTTGCATTGGAGTTACGTTGTTGATCGAAACGTAGAAACTTTTTATTGACAAGATGTTACAAAGCATATGCATGTAAAATAAAAATTAAATCATCAAAATATACAAAATTCAAGAGTTTCAAAAATATATAATTAAAAAAAAAATCTAATATCTAATATACAGTACAATTTTGGAAAATTCCACTTTTACTCATTAAATATTATGACATTGCTACATTTAATTATGTTCTTTCAACTTTGCCGCATTACACCATTAACTTTCATTTATTTGCCACAATTATATATCAAATCAACACTTGGCTTATCAATTCCCTTGTATGCTTGGATTAAAATTATCCCATACATAAATCTCATCAAATAATAACCGCATTTATTACTTCCCGGTTGTACGGAACACTACAATAACTTACAATACAATTATTAAAATATAAAATATAAGGCAAATGAAATATAATTACTTTCTTTTGATCTAACATGACAACGACCTCCTTAGATAGTAAGTGGATGATGCAATTCACAAACCATTTAAAAATTTTACATAAATGGAAAAAGTCGCTAGCACAATTTTTAATGCCATCAACAATTAAACCAAAAACATAACCAAAAGATGCAACTTGAATTCCTTGATAGATTTGGAAATAAGCCATTTAAACTTGGATGAATTCATAATATAATTTTTTGATCCAACATAAAGCTTTATGGACTTTTTTGATCCAACATAAAGCTTGATGAATACCAGTAGCTTCTGCTTCCTTAGGGATAAAAGCCCTAAACCAAGACATCCCTTTCACAACTACAAAATAGCTATTAGATTTCAAGTTACAACCAAAGATCATCTTTCTGTTAGAATCATTAATGAAAGTGTCTACATTAAGTTTTAGCCACCCTGCCAGAGGCTTAGACCTATGAAATTGATCAATTTTTTTTTTATCACTAACGCGCACCAATAGTCCTTCATCTTTCTGTTACATGAACTACTTTTGCTATTTTCTCTTCATATAAGATTAGAGAAGTAAATGCACTTTTATGGAAATAGAGCTCAACACCATCATAATCAGGGCAATGCAAAAATAGCTTGCAACGGGAACATTGAGCTTGCTAGAACAAAGAAAGACTTGTCACAAAGTAAAAGGAGGAGAGCTTGTCAGATTTGAGAAAATTTCTATTCCTTTTCTTTGATAATATAAGCTATGCAAGAAATGCAAATTATTAAGTGGCTGTAGTTTAGTGGTAAGAATTCCACGTTGTGGCCGTGGAGACCTGGGCTCGAATCCCAGCAGCCACAAATTTTAGAACACCAGATTTTTAATAAAGAAAAGGATGATCTTAAATACAAACCAACGTTCAAGGTATGCTATTCTTTTGCTTCAACTCTGTCATATACGCAATTGAAATATTTTTTTTTTCAAAATATTTGTATTTACATTTTTTTATAAGATATAAAATTCATAGTAGATTTTATATTATATTAAAAAGTATAGTTGATAATTTATGTAATAATTATGGTATGATTAATAATTGTTAAAGAAAGATTTTTAGATATGATAAATAATTAAATATAATTATGATAAAATTTAATATATATTAATTGAAGTTTAACGGTGTAAATGTAATTTTATTTAATAAAAATGATAGTACAATATTTGTAGTATAATATACCATTCAACAAGCATTGAATCACATACATAAACCAATCATACTAACGTGCATTCTCTCTTATAAATTTTGTAGACAGAAATGATAATAATAATTATATTTTAAGGTTATCACACTTTATGTTGTTATATTTATAGTATATATGATTTTACTTATATTAAAATTGGTGGATTTAATTAACCCGGGTGGTCCAATAATTAAACCTGATAATTAAATGATAAATAAGTGAATAAATATATAGTAGAAGACAAAGACTAATATTAATGGAAAAGACAATGATGTTATATTTAGGAGCAATGTAATGTTATTACAAGGTGGATTGAAGATTGGTGATCAAAGATTGAAGATTGAAGATGTCCTAGCCAGACAATGGCTATTGTATTATTGACATTTTCTTTCTTTTGGTCCCACGACTAAAATGGCACTATCAGGATTATTACACGACTTCCAAACCTTGCAAAATAGGTCCATGACTATCACTTTTGTAGCAGAATTGGTCCTTCTAGCTCATTTTCCGTCAATTTGTGACCGGAAAAAAAAAAAATTATCCATTTGAAGTAGGGTTAAAAATGACATTTCACCAAATTTGGCCCTCTTTATCTCACCAAATCTTCCTATTGTACGATTGCCATCTTCATCTCCATCGATTGCCATCTTCATCTCCGTCCATTTCCATCGATCTTCATCTCCATCTATGACTAGTCATATGCATCCTCATATCGTGAAAGAGATATATACTAGAGCTTTTGGCGAGACAATTCCAACAACACAGTGTAGATGTGGAAATCAATTGAAGATAATCACTTAATGAACAAATGAAATCCCTGGGCGAAAGTTTTGGCTATGTCCAAACAATGGAGTAAGTTTCACTACTTGATTGCATGCACATTCAAATATTCAATTTGTATTAACTTATTTTTAAATTTTTAATATATTTTGAGGTTGATATTCTAATTGTAGAGTAGAGGATGTGGTTCATAGAATGGTTCGACCCTCCTATGTGTAAAAGGTCAAAGAAGATCATTCCATGGAAGCTTAAGTGGTTGAATCAATAAAAGGAAGAGTTGAAGTCATTGCAAATGAGGTTCAGATTGGCTGGGAATGGTGCAAGAACAATGGATAAATTAATCTTGGTTTAAGAGTAGGCAATTTAAAGTTATAGTATTTGTAATTATAGCCGTTGTTAGTGTTAGCTAGGTTCTTCAGTAGTGGCATAAATGCACCATCTAATTGTAAACCTTTCAATCAATTGATGCTAGGATTTGGAAGCAAAAATGTTATGCAGTAGTTGAATGAAATGGCCTTCACTTGCTTCCTCGTAAAAATGTTATGTAGTAGTTTAATTGTAAACCTTTGAATCAATTGTAATGGAAATATGGAATATATTTTGCAGTAAATGAAATGGCCTTCATTGACTTCCTTGTTGAATGAAATGCAATAGATGTGTATTTGAATTGAATATGTAGTTTGATAATTCTAGAGTTATGGTTAAACCATTGCCTGAAAAACCATAAACCATATATAGACAAATATGTATATGTTCTATATTGCCTAAACCATAAACCTTAAACCATAATTTGTTCTGTACAATATTATCACTAAGCTTCACCACATAGGTTGCCATAGGATTAGTCTTGTTAATTTCTTGGCAGTAACTCCAAATTTTTTTGAAACTATCATCTTGATTACTCCTAATTTGAATTTTAGCTTTCTTCAGTGCTCTATAAGCTTGATGTGTACTAATATGAAACCTTTCATCTTTAATTTACACACCTTTTGCCTAAAGTCTTCCATTTTCCAGTCATCATATATGGTGTGCAATCTCCTTACTCCACCTCTTTGCAACCACAGTTGAAGTTGCTCTCCACCTCTTTGCAACCACAGTTGAAGTTGCTCTTGAATTCTCATAAGTCCAACAACATTCATCATGTCTATCTGTCAGTTTAAAGATGCTCCAATTGAAAGAATTTTGTTGCTTTCTTAGAGCTATTGTCCAAGGACAACTAGCTAGTATGCCTACATTTAACAACCTGGGTTCGATTCTCACAAGTGACGATTCTCTCTGAACCAGTATCCGTGTCTCTCGGAGCGAACGCGGATGGACCCGGACCGTTACACGGACGGAAAAGACCCAGTAAATTTACGAAATAAAATAAGGAAGTTAGCAATAATAGCTATACACATTCATGCTACATTGTAGTATCTGTTCATCTATACTTTTCTCGACCGGTTGAAGCACAAAGAGTCAATTTCGATATCTCCTCCACTGAGGCTCGAACTCATGACCTTTCATTTGAGGGAGGCCACTACATGCCATTTGAGCACAAAGTGCTTGGC
>CM008334.1:11364413-11376022 GCA_002525835.2 Ipomoea batatas | reverse complement strand
GACAGCAAAAGGTTTGCTGATCTGATCTTTAATGCAATAGGGCTCTGTAAAGTGCTAAAAGTAGACTTTTTATGAGACCATTTTTTATGTTGTGTCCATGCAATATGTACTGTCATTTCATTTAATTTCCATACGTTCATACCCATTATTTCTCCCAATATTCATATTCAGAAAATTAAATTATTTATAACAAATAATTTTAATGCTCACAAGCTACACAACCTTCACATCTAATAAAGCAAAATATAACTCACAATATTACTCCGTATCAATCATAATATTATGTTGGTATAGTATTGCTCATAAATTTTTATTTTTTTAAAAAAAAACTACTGAGATAGAGAGAGCAGATGGGCCGTGGCGGGGACAATGGTAAAATTAAAGGAAATTGCAAAGAATTGAGTACTACAAATTGGGCAACTTTCCAACGGAAGTTGACGTGTTTCATGCTCATGCAATCTTCCTTTTTCTTGTTTTTAAGATATGAATTTCTTTAGCTTATGCTTATCAAAGCTGTGATCATCATCAGCTTTTTTGAATACCGGCTTTTGGTCAGCCATACAAAAGATTTGGATTTTTTTTGCCCAACGTTTCTACTGTATGTCGAACACAATGACTAATTTTCTTGCTAAATTGTAAGCACTCTTTTGGGCGAAACACTTAACCTGAAGATATAAAGTTGCTCCATATCTAAATCTAAATATTAAACCCTTGACCTTTGATTAAAAATGGATTAGTCCATTCCACTCGACCATGCCCCAACTTTATACAAAAGATTGGATTGAAGGTATATATGCAAGTATAGGTAGCCTATAGATGGTGCATTTCCAATTCAGGAAGACAGATATAATGCATCCTGTTGGTTGTCTCCAATTCCTTTGACTGATTGACTGCTTCCACCTCTCTCCCAGCTTCCAAGTCTCCCCACCCACAAACAATAATATTTTGACAACTTGCTCTCACTCTTTACATAAAGTTGTTTGTGTCTCATTAAATTTTGCACATCAAAACCTTGTACATATCATTGAAGTAATTAATTAAGAATCCATACAAATTAAATGAGATGACTAATTTTACAACTTTCTGTCTTTCTAAGAGAGAAAATTATTATGCCCGCAGGACAGTTCAGTTAGTCACATGAGCGAAACAACTGAGTTACCATGATTTACATCATCTCTGTTGGGTCGGGACGTGAGGACCCTTGGGGACAGGGTTGAGGATTCAACATTTTGAGAAGAAAGAGAGAAAGTCATTATTCCAAACACATAATTAAGAATTTATGATCTCAATCCCATATATATTATGCTTTCCTAGTGTAGGCCGGTATCGTTAGGACTGGTCATGACAAACTATAGGTAATGTGTAATAACTTAATTTAGGCGTTAATACTAGCTTACAAAATATTGATCATGCAGATGTAACCATAGGACTGAATATATAATATATGTAAGAATTCAACCGTTTTTTGCTGGCACCGTCAATATGGAGACCCATTTTTGTTCGATATTTATATTGTAGATGGTTGAATTTATATATATGTAGTGAATATATAATATATGTAAGAATTCAACCATTTTTTGCTGGCACCGTCAATATGGAGACCCATTTTTGTTCGATATTTATATTGTAGATGGTTGAATTGATATATATGTTCACATGTCTACCAGAAATATAAATAATATTTTAGTGTTGTGGAGTTAAAAATATTATTTTATACTTGATTTTAAGAATTAATCTAGATAAAATCTTCTAGGATTGATTGGGTTTTGATATCAATGTGTTGTTTGGCAATTAGCTATTAGTTGATAGCAGATAGATGACCGTGTTGGTTGTTTTAACTAACTAATAGTCATAACTAGCGGTTTGTAGGAAAAATATTTTGTAAATTAGCTTTTATTGTCCGAGTAGTCTATAAAATAACTTTAAGGATTCTTCCAACTTCCTAATACATATTGTAGTTTTGTTAAATGTCATTAAGCTCATTTGCAATATCCAATATCCCTAGGGTGAAATTCTATAAATGCCTTGATGAACCATTTCTCTGGCATTCTCAATGCTGTAAAGGATTGATTATAAAGCATCAAAGCTTGCATTTACTTTCATGGTACTCCATATAAAAGCCATATTCTTCACAAAACTCTATGGTACATCAATAGAATAACAAAAGCAATTATAATAATCAGATGATTGCTGGTGAACAACCAATTCACATTAAACCAACAAAATTGTTCAATATGGGAATCCTTTATGAGCATTCTTCTTTGAACATTCTGCCAACCTCCTAGTGTATTTTGCAGTTTTGTAAAATGCCATTAGCTCATCTGCAACATCCCTTGGATGACAATCTATAAAAACCATACCCACAAAAGGCGAAATCCCTCGCCCCGGGGGCCCTCACACCCCGGTCCAACAGGATTTGTAGAGGTGGTAAATTACAGTGACTCAGTGCCCATTAGGTAGGAGGACCAGTGCCTGGGGTGCCCACAAAAAGACCACCAAATTGGAAGTGATCGACTCCGACACTGCAGCTGCCAGAGCTCAACAATCTATAAAAATCTCGATGCACAGATTCTCTGTCATCCTCAATGTCTTCAACAATGAAGGGCCTTTTATTTGAGGCTGAAGACCAATATCATCTATCTTTCCCCCTAAAAGAAATCTTGGTTTTATCACTCTCCCAAATTAACAAATATCAAGAATGGATACCAAAGCACCACATTTGCATTTAGCTTCATGGTGCCAAAACAAAAGCCATATTATTCCACCGAACTACACAAAACTCTATGGTACATCAGTAGAATAACAAAAGCAATTATAATAATCAGATGACTGCAGGAGAACAATCAATTCACATTAAACCAACAAAATTGTTCAATACGGGAATCCTTTACGAGCATTCTTCTTTGAAGATTCTGCCAACCTCCTAATATATTTTGTAGTTTTGTAAAATGCCGTTAGCTCTTTTGCAACATCCTTTGGATGACAATCTACAAAAACCTTGAAGAACCGTTTCTCTGTCATCCTCAATGCCCTCAACAATGAAGGGCCTTTTATTTGAGGCTCAAGACCCAAATCATCTATCTTTCCCCCTAAAAGAAACCTCGGCTTTATCACACCCTCCAAATTAGAAAATATCAAGAATGGATATCGAAGCACCACACTTGCATTTAGCTTCATGATGCCCAACACAAAAGTCATATTCCTTTGAACTTTATCTATAGATAATGTCAACAGGAGAGGCGCTCGCCCAAAAAGCCCAAAAATCTCATCCTCAGTGAACCCGAATTTCTCAAAATTCGCAACCTTCTCAAGAACAGTCTCAACCCTAGAAATGGCAAAAATTGTAACCACATATTTATACAACTTACAACCCTTTTCTACCCCTGTTCTCCTAATAAAATCCAACTTTACATCATCCAAACTACTCCTAGGAATTAAAGTAGGCCTAGAAATCAACATAGCTATCAAATCATGTTTTCCAACACCCATTTGCTCGTAAAATGAAACAACAGGCTTAATCTGCTTATGGAAGTCGTAAATAAGCAAAGAAGGGTTTCTCACAATGGCTTTACGGAGTGTCTCCTCGGACTGGAACAGGTCGCGGAGGTACTGGCGACGCTCATCCAAGAATCTATCGATCCGAGAGTTGAGGAACCGAGGGCGGCAAGTTACGATCTTTACGAGGTCGGAGGAATTAACGCCGAAATCGCCGAGAACCCTGAGCTTGGATTGAAGGGTAGCGAGCTTCATACTGCGTATCGATGGTATGAGTTGGAGAATATTGGAAATGTCGGGTTCGGAGCAGCCCCATTGCCTCAAGACTGCGGACGAGTCTTTGAGTTGGGAGATGTCGGGGGTTTTCGCTTCTGGGGATGGCGATGGCGAGGCAAGAGTGGTGAAGAGGAGATTAAGGTTGAAGATTGGGGATTTGGGCAGGAATGGAATGAATTGCTGAGAGATAGAGGAGTGAGAGCGAAAGAGGACTAAAGCATTGGCTTTTGGTATCATAATTTGACGAGGGTTTAAGATTAGGGTTTTCAAATTTGCAGAGTGAAAGGGGAATTTGGAGGTTGATATTAGTTAGACTGGTGAACCAGACGCCAGGATAAAATTTCTGGCTACAAATCTGTGGTCTTTTTTTGTCACTTGCGCTAGCCAGATCATCAACCACTTGAACTAGTCACACAGAGTACTATGGGTAGTTTTTTTAATAATGTTTTTTGATAAATTATTTTGTGTACCATGATCTAAAATGATGTTATTTTGATGTTAAAAAAAAAAAATTCATTACTCTGTTTAGGAGTTAGAATAATGAACATTCTAAGATAAGATAATGTATTTTATTAGTTAGAATAATGTATAATATATTTTATGAATTATAAAAATGTATTTATGTGTTAAAATAATGTATTTTATGTGTTTTTAAATCGAAATTTACACAATTATATAGATCATGATTTAATAATGATGGGTGTTTTCCTTAGTGCATGTGCGTACGCTTTGAAATTTGAAAACAATATAATTATATTTGTTGGGCTACACATCAGACATGGTAGCAGATATGATGAGGGTAGTAGTAAGTAACATATGGTTTGCTAAGTTTGCGTTTGGGCTTGTGTTGTAGTCTTATTGGTATGAAAGAAAGCCTATCAGCACATTAAGAATGGGCTCAAACAATTATACAACATTATAGGATGGGCTAAACTATCAATTTAGCTACCTATTCGAATTCATGACAATTTTATGTTATCACTTAAAATTGTCGGACTAAAATTCAAAATGATCAAATATTTGGTTTTACCTTAGTCGTATTTGTTGAATAATTGATTTAATAATCATAAAATTTAAAATTTTGCTTCAAATCTTCGATGGGGCTGGACCGCTGGACTATGTTGAAAAATACAGTTAATGGGATTTTTTCTGGTTCTCAACTAGCTCTAATTATTTAATATTGGTCTAATCTTCACCACAAGATAACGAATGGCTAAGAAATATGTGGCCATAATTGTTTGGCCCCTACTATTTAAATAGGTTTGTTCTTGAGTTATACAAACAAAAATTTTCTGATTTCTTTCTTATCCCCTTTTTAAGTTTAATCTCTCTCTTCAATTTAGGGATTGTCATGTTAACTTTGCGGGTAAGGGGGATGACGCTATTGTTGCGAACCTACACCAGTAACCTTAAATTTGCTTCTATAGCAATAATTATTTCATGACACATCATTTTTTTTTTACATTATCAACTTTATTTTCCCAACACACTCAACTCTGATATGTTTTTTTTAAACAAATTCATATAAGATAATACTTATGATAAAGGATTGTGAGGTGAAATCCATATATAATAGCATGTGGAGAAAAGGCTCAAAATTTCTCAATAATTAAATTGTGACCGCCACTAACTCGTATAGACGTAGTCGTAGGGGCAGGCCAGGCAGCACACTTTGTTGCACGGACGTTCACCCAAAGACCAAAACCTGATTGTGAAGTTCCGTTCCAAATTTATTTATTTACTAAGTAATACCGAGTATCCTTTAACTCCTTAATTTATTTATTTTTGTAAGTATATTTTTATATTCCCCATTTTATTGACTTTGTCTGTGTTGTAGACTTATGGAATTTGAGAAATAAACTTTATTAGAGGACCACTTAAATGGAATGTACATACCTATATGTGAAAGGTGCTTTTTGTCTCTACATTATTAATCGTATTATAGTCAGGGACGGATCCAGAGGAGAGCAATGGGAGCAATTACCCCTCACCACTCCATTCCTATTATATAATTATATATGTATATACTGTATATATTTTAGTAAAAATATATAATATATATTATTATACATGAAAGTTATTAAAAGTTGAGATAGTTTAGTTGATAAATAATACGGAGTAATTATTTTCTATGACATATCTAGGGCTCATCTCAAATATTGTTTTTGTTTTTTTTTTTAAAGGGCTCAAATATTGTTAATTGCACAGATATACAATTTATTTCATATTTACTATATATAAATAATTTTATTAAAAATTTTGAATCCATCCTTAATTATAGTATCTAAATTATTTAAGAAATTTTATGGTGCATTGGTGCCATACTATATTATTTAAGAAAGGCATATTTTAATAATCTTTAGAAATGTAATTTTAAAATAAAAATAAAATAAAAGCAAAGAAGTGTCTGCTCCTTTTCTGCAGTAGCCTGGCTGTTATGATTGATGTATAATATATGATAGTACCATGCATAAATATATTGTGATACTAATTATTATTTAATACAATTATTTTTCAACTTTTGTAGTTGTTACAATTTTGTCAGCCTTTTATTTTTGGTTCTATTATAGAAAATATGGTATATCATACCGTGTCATAGAATTTTCTTATATTAATATAGATTTAAAAGTTGCTTAATCTTTTTTTCTTTTTTTGAAACATTCATTCTATACTTTATTGCAAATAATTAAACACTCTTCCTAGCATTCTAGCCTTGACCTCCATTAAGTTTATGTTGGCTCAAAATAATTGGCATGGACTATTTTCATTTTTAGTCTTATGATGAATATACTTTCACTATTTTCATTTTTAGTCATATGATGGATATACTTCATATTTTATCTGTAAATATTTTTTTTATCACATTTAAACTTTTTGACCAAATCTTCTATAAAAAAGAAAAAAAAAACAATCACAATACATCACATTTTTATTTTAAAATTATACCGATTTGACCATATCAACACTTGGGGAAGAAAATGTATAGTTTTGCATGACAATACCATGCATTTTGATTATTTTTCATAAGAGATTTAATTAGTTGAAAGGATGAATTTAACAAAAAGAATAAAAGTCATTAACCAAATGTAACAAAAGTAAAACTCAAAATTTAAATACAAAAGTAAAAATAATTCTAATTAAGACCAATATTAGTCATTACTCAAATGTGTTTTAGATGAAGTTCACCTTGTGACCCTGGCTGGCAAAGGATCGCAAGAAGATAAATCAGTTTAGGCTGGCTGTACATAAACATTTATCAGTATTGCCTTCACTGAGGCTCGAACCCACCACCTCCCGTATAAAAAGAAGGGTTTGATACCACTAGACCACAAGGTCCTTAGCTTGTATTTGCCAAGTTAATTTTCCATCAAATTAAATTTAGGTGGGTTACGGATATAAATGAGTAATGTGAGCTAGGCTTCTTAATTCTTAATTTCTTATCCTCCATGGTTGAAATCTTAGCTTTTTCATAGTTCCGAATAGTTGAAAAGATAAGTTATGATGATTAAAGATAGAGGTCAGCTCACTTTATTTTTTACTTTGTATCAATAGCCTGCAATGTTTTTATTAAAAGTCAGTCCCACTAGGGGAGAAAAAAAGGAGGCCAAACTAATAAAGTTTTAAAGCCAATTTCAAGTGGAAGCACCAGAAATTGGACCCATTTTGCTTTTGTGAGTCTTTTACGAGGGGATCCTATGAATTATAAATTCTTTTACAACATCTAATACCCCCTGCCTAAATTTTTTCGCTGCATTTACTAAGTAACTTTTTATCCCAAGGATCTCAAACCCTAACCCGACAGAGCATCTGGATAATGTAAATTATGATAACTCAATTGAACACATAGACTAAACGTTTGTTTACTATCGCAAGAAGTCCCATCACTTTGAGACGTTGTTCCCACGTTATCGCTGGTGAGAGTGTGAGACTCGATCCCTTATCATTGTTCCATATTTCACTCATGTGACTAATTGAGTTGTCCATGCAAACAATTAGGAACAACAATTATTTCTCCCGTAATTATAGTGTGTTTATCTGAGTTTCAAAATGCACTTTTAGGTAATAGTTACATACTTTCTTGTAAATTAAAAAATTAATAATATAATTTGGCAATTTGCAACTAACATGTTAACCTGATAAATTTACAATGTGACTAATTTTAACTTCAAATAAATACGATATATGAATTACAAAATAAATAAATAAAATGTCATAGAAACAAAATTTTACCCCCAAAAAATATAGTCAGATTCAAATAACTACTACAAAACCAAGGCTGATTTTGCAATGTGGATAGAAAATGCAAATAAAGAAAAGGAAAATATATAATATTTGACTGACATTATTGTACTCAGGATATACCGACGGATGAATTGCTCTCTCTTTTTTTTCTTTTCTTTTCTTTTTTTTTCTTTTTTCTTAATTCTTACACATCCAGTACTATACATTTTCGTCTCATGATGTGTATATGATATCCTTTTATGAAAGATAAAATAATTATTACTCTGTAATTTTTTTATTTTCTTTTTAAAACACTACTGAGTACAATGATGAATAATATGAATGAGAACTTTTATAAATAAAAAACATTTGTATAAATAATGAAATTAAAATTATTACTCTATTTATAAAAATGTTACAAATCTGATTTATATACTGGTATTTTGAATAATATATATACTCAATGTTAAAATGTTAATTATATTAAAATATTTTTTAAAATAAAAATATATAATTTTTAAAATATATATATAATTGCAGAGTTCATAATTGATAAAGTCGCATATCATATCAGATAAATAATTATGTTATAATTAATATTATTAAACTAAAAATTTTAAATATAATAAATTACTAAATACGTAGTATAATTATGGTAATCATCCATTTACCAAACGTATTATTAAACACGAAATAAAAATTAGAGTATAAAAGTTGTCTTCACTTTGAGGGCGATAATTGAGTAAGGGAAGCGCGTGAAGTGAGGTGAGGGGCCAAAGAAGGTAAGATTTGTTGTGGTCTGACACATGGCATCAGTCAAAGCTGTCTTCACTTTGTCAGCGACAAATGCCGCCCAGCCTGTCCTCCGTAACAAGACAAAACCCCCGTGTCCCCTTTCCCTCCCTCCTTTTCTTTTCCATATCCCCATTTTACCCTTCACACACACCAACAATCAATTCTTTCGAGCCCGAGATAAATCGTGAGTAGCTCAATCAGTCTTACAAGATTCAGAGAGTTCAATTAAGTAGTATATCACTTGAATTAGCTCTATGAGATGAAACACGAAATAACTCAAAGAGTTCAGTTAAGTAATCTATGACTTGAACTAGTCTTGTGATATAAAACACGAAACAACTCAACCTATCAAGATTCAAAGAGTTCAGTTAAGTAGTATATCACTTGAACTAGTCTTGTGAGACGAACGTGTTTTCTCTTTTAAAGAGACAAGCATTAATTTTAATAATCAAACCAACCGAGCTAACTTTGCATGAGAGGGATAATGTTTTTTTTAATGGTTTGGGTATTTGGATTAAGAAATTAATGGGAATTAAAAAAAGACAGGCAGACATGAATTAGACCATTAGTTATAAACAGTCAAAGAAAAGGCCAAATGCAAAGAAGCATATATTCTTAATAAAGTTTTTGAACAAAAAGAATCAGATGATAAAAGGAACAACTGAATACATCAAATGGTCAACTCCAATCACTTCATATTCAACACTCTTCTTTTTCTTTTTCTTTTTTTTTTTTACTCCTGCAAACTACCATTATCCCTATCAATTTCACTGCACAATTTTCTTGAAAAAGAAAAAAAAAATGGAAGTAATATTAATATACTTGATTGAATAGCCTTCCTGCAGATTCCAAGAACAATAGCCATTAGCCAAAAGCCATCTTTCCCTGTCTTTTACCTCTTATTATGTTGTTTTGCTTTGATCCTATGGAGGTGAAGCTCTGGGTTCCTGAGGAGGTGTTTGCGTGTCGGACCCTTTTGATGGATCATCGGAGGATTGTCGTCGCAATCCATCGTCAGTTTCGCCCCCGCGGTTGATCTCCTCCATCATCCTCACCACATCGGGCATCGAGGGTCTCTGGTCGGGAACCATGGCAACACATGCCATTCCAATTTGAAGTAGTTGCACCATCTCTTCTTCCACATTGTGATACCTCATTAGCTCAACGTCGAACACTTCGGCCGTCCATTCCTCCCTAACGACGCTTTGGACCCATCGGGGCAAATCAATGCCTTCTTCGCCTAACGAGGCCTGGTTGGGCGATTTGCCCGTTAGAAGCTCCAACAACAACACCCCGTAGCTGTACACATCTGACTTAAACGTGACCTTTCGGGTCTCGAGCACCTCTGGTGCCCGATACCCCGCAACCCTGTGGTTGACTGGCGTCGAGCTCGAGAACAAAGGGTTCAATCCATAATCCGATAGACAGGCTTCGTGATTGTCCTGCTTGAGCAGGATGTTCGACGCCTTTATGTTGCCATGCACTACCTTTCCTCCCGCGTGAAGATACGCAAGCCCTCTGGCCGCACACAATGCAATTTTCATCCTCGTGTCCCAGTCTAGGGGCGTTCGCCCAGACCCTCTACTACCTACACAAGATAACAGAGTATATCAGTTTCAGCATTGTAATTACCATTAAAGAACAATGCCACACAGCTTCAGTAAACAGGAAAACGACATATCCAGTTACCCTCAAAGAAAGGAAGACTGAGTTTTCAAGCATTCCAAGTTAGGTTTACTGGTCCAAACCAATTGTAAGGTGCATCAAACCGAAAACCCAAATTTATTAGACACCAAGAGAAAAGAAAAGAAAGAAAATCAAGACAGATTTACAAGCAAACGAATAACAACCGCCATATTGCTTACATCCAAAGTAAAGGAGGCCAAGAAGTTGGATTGCAAAAAAGCTAAAACAATGATGATATAACCATTTGCTTTAGTTGACCTTTTCATTAGCAATTGTGAACAAACAAAGCTGGTATAGGGCATAATAGGAAACATGACAGCATATTTAGCTTTCACTAGTTGCTTAAATATAAAGGATAAAGCTTGGACAAGAAAAGTCTGCCTTCCCAATTTTTTATTCCAATCATTTACTAAGGAGAAAAGCATGTCAGCTTGTGAATCATGGTGGTATGTTGTAAATGCAGTGTTGGCCTTCAACTTCTAGTGTACTAAAAGCAATATAATAAACCACCATTGGCCATTCAGCAGACCTTGAAATTTTAGACATGAAATGACAGTACAACCTTTGGATTTGAATTAAGGTTACATCTAACTTGTTTAGGTAAAAACCAACAAAAATGTTGTGGCTAGCTGTTACACCGTACAATCAAAATTAATCTATGTTGGTACCAAACTTCAATAATTGATAGGGAAAAGAAAAAAAAAAGTCTAGTCTTGAGAAACGCTCTAAACTGTAGCCAAAATTTGGCAAAACTCAGAAGTGGTGTATCCCATTGTCATGAAACTAAAAACAAAATTCTAGTTAGGGACAACCCAGCCAAGTTGGTCATGCTGGGCGGCCTATGGGTAACATAGGACCAATTATAGACAATTTAGACTGGTTTCTTTGTTATGGACAATCTAAACTGGTTTCTTTGTTAGCTAAAGTCAGAAAGCCGGATTTACTCAGTACACAATCGGGTTTCCTAGTCTTCAAAAACAATTATAGTCCATAAAAATTCAAGAAATGTGAATTTTCATAACTGCAACACCAAGAAATGTAAAAATTTGAGAAATAATACTGAGAAATTGAGAGAGGGAGATGAAGGGTATCATACCATGAAGAAGGGCAGATAAGCTCCCAGCAGGCATGTAATC
>CM008334.1:11320798-11332723 GCA_002525835.2 Ipomoea batatas | reverse complement strand
TGCTCGACTTTTATGTTATTAGTATTAGTCTGTAAAGAAACAAATTCCATGAAGCCCGGTAGTGATCTTCAAGGAGATGATCTGTGACTTCGATAGTTAAAGGATTGGTAAAATGCTTTGCTGTGTTTAGAATCATGAAAATATCGGCTGATTAGCATTTCTGGTAGCCAATTTTCTCCATTGTTCAACTCTGCGCCCTAACCTCTTGCTGTTTGCTATTCCGAGACTTTTTTGCTTTACTAATTCGCTTTTGGTAATTTTATAGGGGCTTGCCATCAGCACATTCCAGGTTGTGTTAGTACCAACTATTATTGGAGGTACATTTTACGGATAATATCAGTTTCCCTTTGTTTTTTTTCCCCCATTCTGAATGAACACTTGAGCATTGGTGACAAGGGAAAAACCGAAAAAGGGTAGAACACTAATGCTTATTCTTCATACTTCCAAAAGTGTCTTCATATTTGGATTCGGGTTTTGTTTTGCAGTGTTATCAAATGAGTATTTCCCGAAGTTCACATCCAAAATAATTACAGTTACCCCTCTAATTGGAGTTATATTGACAACTCTTCTCTGTGCAAGTCCAGTAAGTCTACAACATTGGCTATCCCTTAGTAATTCATTCAACCACTCTCTCGTGTGAGCCTCAATGGAGGCGGTATTAACTCTTTGTGCTTCAGTAGGCTGAGAAAATAGTTATGAACAGATACTGCATTGTAATAGAGTCAGTAGTACTCAAAAAAATATTTAACTTCTGTATCTTTTCTAGATTGGGCAAGTTGCAGATGTCTTGAAAACTCAGGGCGCACAATTACTCTTTCCTGTCGCCCTCTTACATGCTGCCGCCTTTTTTCTGGGTTACTGGATCTCGAAGATGTTTTTTGGCGAATCAACCTCCCGAACCATTTCAATTGAATGCGGGATGCAGGTAAGGGCCCCTCTTATCGCTTTTATCAGAATCTTCCTTTATTCACACAACATTTCTTCCCGAATATCTTTTGTTCCGACTATGCGTGTGCAATGAGTTATTCCTCATGATAACGCTTGTCGTTTGGTTACGCTCCCAGAGTTCTGCACTAGGATTTCTACTAGCACAAAAGCACTTCAAAAACCCGCTAGTTGCTGTACCCTCTGCAGTGAGCGTTGTTTGCATGGCGGTAGGTTGCGTAAATCCGAGCTTATCCATCTCTTAGCTTTCATCTCTGATCTAATTTCGTCGTTCATTCTCGCAGCTCGGTGGAAGCGCGCTGGCCGTCTACTGGAGGAACCAGGCGATTCGTGTCGACGACAAGGATGACTTCAAGGAATAGAAGTCTGCTACTTCAATTCTCCTGTGTGTTTGTGTTTATAAAATCTTAGAGTAGAGGACACCATTAGCAATTCCTTCACTTCTGTTAGTTGTAATCTTCAATGGAAGAACGATTTTGGGCCTTAGGCAATTTGTCATTTGTCTGATGGAGTTGAATCAAATTTGTTAATGAATAGCCTATAACCATGGCATAAAGAAGAAACGCAGGTATTCTGAAATGCATGCGAGCCAACACTAAACCGTCCCGCGGTGGGACGGGTTAGGGTCCTAAAATTTTTGGCCCACGAAAATTCAGGCCTGCGGGTTTGGCGGACTACACAGGTTAGCCATAAGTTACGGGTCAACTCGTGTGCTTCAAATAAAAAAATTTGAAGTTGTCTTGTGGGCTATCTCGCGAGCCTGCATGAGACGAGTTAGGGCTGAAAAATCTAGCTTACGGGCTTCATAGGCGGGTTCACAAAGGCCTGTAAACTTTCAACAACGGGTGAACGGATCAATTCGCATTGACACCCCTAATAGCTATATAGGTGCCAAATTTAGACATACTTTAATTTTTCAATAGAAAACAAAAACTTTAAAATTTTGAAAAACTATAATTAAATTTGGAAAATAGTTTATATAACTAAAACACTTTCATTGTTATTGATCTTGGACAAGTATAGTATTATTGTATTAGGGCCATATCATGAGTGATATTTTCTTTTGAGTTCTATCATATGACAGTTATTTTTTTATTAATTTATATAAGAGAAAATATCATATTTAGTCCCTCAACTATAATACATGTATCAATTTTGGTCCTTGACCTATTAAAAATTTCAAATTAGGTCCATGACTATTCAATTTGTATTACTTTTGGTCCTTGACTATTAACATTTTCAAATTAGGTGCATGACTATTCATTTTGTATCACATTTGGCCCTGCCGTTAAATTTTCCGACCAAATTTCCGGCGAAGTCATCGGGGGTGACTTGCGTTTTCTATTTTTTATTATTATTATTTTTTATTTTTAAGTTTTTTTTTTATTTAAAAGTTACGAAGTATTAAAATAATTTTTAAAATAAAAATTAAATAAATTAGTTGGTCACCGGTGACTTCGCTAGAAATTTGGCCGGAAAATTTAACGGCATGACTAAATGTGATACAAAATGAATAGTCATGCACCTAATTTGAAAATGTTAATAGTCAAGGACCAAATGTGATACAAATTGAATAGTCATGCACCTAATTTGAAATTTTTAATAGTCAAAGACCAAAATTGATACATATATTATAGTTGAGGGACTAAAAATGATATTTGCTCTTTATATAATAATCTCAGTTGCAAAAATCCCGCCTAGGCGCCAATTAATCCCCGCCTAGGCGCTAGGCGCTAGTCGACCGCCTAGCATATCACATTAAATGGTGGTCTAGGCGGCTGGCCGGCTAGGCGACTGCCTAGGCCGCCTAAGCTCCGCCTAGACCGCCAAAGCACCGCCTAAGCGTCGACTAGACCGACTAGGCACCGACTAGGCCTTCTAGTCGGTCGATTAACTATTGTTCTTTTTTTTTAATGGGTTATTTCACTCAAAACAACATCATTTTGAGCGAAATAATCCTAAATTTTACAAACTTTAGATGTTTTTTAGGCTAATATCTAATATTTTAGTATTAACTATTAAAGTATTATGTAATTTATAATTATTAGTCTTTAAAAAATTTAAAATACTTAAACAAATTTTTTAAAAATAAAAAATAAAATAAAAAAATACACGAACGCCTAGCCGCCGATTAATCCCCGGCTAGGCGTCCTAGGCGCTAGACGCTCCTCGAGCGCCTAGCGATTTTTTCAACCATGAATAATAGTAAAAACTTGTGTGAGACTGTCTCACGGTGAGACGGGTCGAGTCGGGTCGGATCAATATGAACTTATACGCACAAATGTTATACTTATATGCTCAAATGTAATACTAATCAGGAATAAAAATTTTGTTACTTAAAAGGGTAAATGTAATACTTTTAAGGGAAAATACAATACTTTTACATTTCGATTAAAAGTATTACATTTTTCCTTAAAAGTATTATATTTTCCCTTATAAGTAAGGGGTACTTGTCAACATTACTTATTATGAAAAATGTAACTTTTTATCTTATAAGTAACAAAAATTATATTCTTGATTAGTATTATATTTGAGCATATAAGTATGATATTTGCATGTTGCATCGACACGATCCGACCCGTCTCACGAATAAGGATCCGTGAGACGGTCTCACACAAGTGTGACCCTAAAATAATTTGTGGTGATATAAAATACGGAGTAATAATTTGTACCAATTATTTAAAGAAATTATTATGTGTTGTGTGAAAATTATTACAATTTTTAAAATATTCATAAAGGGCCTATTTGGTAAATAATCAGCCTATCAGCCAATTTTGGCTTATTTGACCATTATTAGTTGTTTGGTTAATAAGCTTTTTGCAACTCCAAAATGCTAAAATTCAAAAGGCTACTCAAAGCAGCATTTTCAATTAGCTTTTTGAAAAAAGAAATTATACCAAACAGCTATCAGCTAACAGCTAATTTATCAAACAACATTTTACAATCAACTAATATTATCAACAAATCATACATTATAACCTAAACAGCCAATCAAATCAGCCAACAGCCATTTACCAAACAGGGCAAAAGTGGTTAGCTTCCAAAAAGTTAAATACTCCGTATAAATTAGTACTCCGTAAAAGATGGCTAAATTGTAATTGGCAGTATTCACGGGGCCTAAGGCATTTTGTCCTTTGTGGTCATTTTCATCTGTACTGTTTGTGAGAAATATGCTGCTTCTGCCATTCAAAGGGAAAGATGAAAAGCTTTTCTTTGACTTTTGTCAATTTGTCCATTTTTAGTTCACTAACAAAAGTCACTGTTTCACTCCCAGTCCAACAACATGTGATTTTTGACAGATTAGTGATTATAATTGACATACATTAGCAAATTAACTTCATCTTTGGTTAGTATATTATGGTTAGTAGATTAGTGATTATAATTATTTGTTAGCCTTTTTACTATGGGATTGCTAGTATTCTGTGAAAATATAATACATTAATAAATGATAATTACCTAAGAGAAAAATAAATGTGTACTCTAAGTGAAAATATATTAGTTTTCTTTTAATAAATAAGTAGGTCTTATAAAGCTTATAACATGTAGGTATTAAATAGACTCAAAACATATTTATTAACCTGCATATTAAATAAACTTTTTAAAGAGCTTATGATCAGTTGTTATATGGTAGACCATGGTCCACAAAACTTTATGGATCATGGTCCGAAAACGACACCGTTTCTTTAAGTAAAGAAACAACTACCGTTAAATCTTAACGGAGCTTCGTAAATAAAACTATAGTTCATCTCAAATGATACATCATCTCATTTGTTTTTATATTATCAAATGAAACTGTAATTATATCAAAACGAAATTGTAGTTTTGTTGAAAGAAAACTGCAATGTATATATGTATATAAAATGAAACTAAATAACAATTTCACATATTTGAGTGTATATTGTCCAATGAAACTGTAGTTATATCGAAATGATATATATTATAGTTGTGTTGAAAGGAAACAACAGTGTATATAAAATGAAATTGAACAACAGTTTCACATATTTGAGTATATAATGTCGAATGAAACTATAGTTATATAAAAAAGTAATTGTAGTTGTGTTGAAAGGAAACTGCAATGTATATAAAATGAAATTGAATATGTTATACACAAACAGTTACTTTTTGCGGAACGGTGCAAAACGGATGTCATTTCTGTCGTTTCTTTTCATTAATCAAAACGACATCGTTTTGATGCATGGACTACCATGCATTGTGGACCGCGGTCCATAGTAAAATTTGTGGCTCGGCTTATGACAGTCCAGACCTATTGTAGACTCCATCATGGGCCTAAAAAAATCATATTTATAGACTCAGGCCTTAAGCTCTCATAACAACCTAAACCTAATTTTTCAAAGTTTGGCCCAACATAGTTTATTTCCATTCCTAGGAATGGTTGCACAAGATTGATGGGAATCATTGTGCTTGGTCATTTGTTTGAATCGGATGACAGTGAGTCTTGATCACGAAGGGCTATTCAAAGTAGGAGCAACGTGAAGAGTGACATGTAATATATATGGTTGTTTGTTACGTTGCTGTTTGGATTATACACAAATAAAGGATAATGTAACGTATAATGCGAATCAGTGCACTACAAAAAATACGTGAAAAGTAGTTATAAAAAGAAGAGAGTAGTTTTATTGTGGGGGCAATTGTCCATTAATCAATAATTATTGTGTGGACTATACTATCAAATAATGTACATTCAGTACATAAATAATGTACATTTAATATATTAAAAATGTACTTTTTGTTATGGTCCACACAACATTATGTGATCATGTTCCACACAATAATTTCCCGTCCACTAATTTGTTACCTATAAAAGTAGCTCATGTAGTGTCTAAGATTTGAACTTATGATATAAGAGTTACAAATGCTTATTTGAAATTAGTTGTTAGTGTTCACAATGTGGACATGTGGTGGTGATATTAATCTTATTCCAAATTAAATAAATTCTTAGTAGTATTCAATTATAATTATTTTAGATATTACTTGTAATTATTTATATTATATATTATAAAAATCCTAGCAAGGTGGTTGGTTCATGGTTGCAATTAAATAATCATGGAAAGATGAATTACAATATTATAGAAGAGGAATAAAATAGGAATTCAAATATCATTATTTAATTGGTGAGGATATAATTATTAGAAATTTATATATTCTAGTATTTAGCTAACCTGATAATTGAAATTTATATATTCTAGTATATATTCAATAACGTGAAGAGTGATATGTAGTATATATGGTTGTAGACTTGTAGTGTTGTATGTATTATATGCGAATAAAGCATAACGTAACGTACAATGTGAATCAGTGCACTACAGAAAAGATGAAAAAAAGTAATTATAAAAATGAGAGTAGCTCCATTGTAGGGGCGGTAATTTTTTTATTTTAATTCAATAATATTTCTATTATTGTAGAATTGTTCAAGTCATTATATCTAATAATCAATCACAGATGTTGCACGAACCAAAAAATTATTTTATTGCCTAATTAATGTCTTGCTTATTCTCTCACCCAAAAAAAATGTCTTGCTTATTCAATCTTTTTTACTTCTTATTGTCATCTCTCTATGTTTCCCTCTTAGCGAAGTAGGGAATCTATCATTGCATAATGTACAGTAGCAGCAATGGAGTGAGACATTTAATTGACAGACCGTTGATTTTTAGTTCTTATCTTATTTTTATAAAAATCGATTGAGGATGAGAACGCATGTTGCAGTCACTACCTGCACACATGTTGTGACTTGTGACTGCAATGGTTTGCCTATTATTGTTATATTAGTTTTTTTTTTTAATAAATACGTAGGTCTTATAAAGCTTATAACATATATATCTTAAATAGACTGAAAACATATTTATTGTCCTACATATTAAATATACTTTTAAAAAGGCTTCAGACTAGTCCATACTTATTGCAAGCTCACTCTTAAGCCTAAAAAAAGTCTACTTATAGGCTTAGGCCTTAAGTTCTTATAATAGTCCAAGTCTAATTTTAATTTCAAAGCTTGGTCCAACTTGGTCTATTTCCATTCCTAGGAATGATTGTACATGGTTAATGAGAATCCTTGTGCTTGATCATTTGTTTGGATTAGATGACACTGATTCTTGATCACGAAGGGTTATGCAAATATCACTTTTTGATTGGTGAGGATAAAATTATTATAAATTTATATTCTAGTGTTTAGTTTACCTGATAATTGAAATGGAATAAATAATATCAAGATCAGATTAAAATACCTAATAGTAATAAAATAAATTCATGTTGATATAATACAAAATTACCTAACTTGTCCATTAATCTGTTACCTATAAGATTAATTAGCTCATGAGTGTCCAAGATTTAAACTCATGATATAAGATCGAGTTACAAGTAGTGCTTATTTGAAATTAGCTCTTAAAGTATTCACTATGCGGTGGTGATATTAATGTTATTCCAAATTAAATAAATTCTAATTAGTATTCAATTATAATATTTTATATGTTATTTATATTATAAAAAAATAATAAAATGACGAACAATTATTCGGTACACTACTGTGCTTTGCGAGTTGCATGCACAACAAGTGCATTAACTTTTTATTATAAATTTCTATTCAAGCGTTTATTTTACATGGGAATTGAAAGGAAATAAGTAGCATAAAACTATAATGCTCAATAATAATAATAATAATTGTTCATGAGGTCCCTAATAATATAGCGTATAAGAAAAGTGATCATGATGAACCGTTACTCATTCCACATGTAAATGTGATGGATAAAACACATTTCATCGTACAGATAAATTAAAATAGCCCTCCAAGGTTAGCTCGAGTGGCCATCAATCCCATCATAATCAACTTAAGTCTTGTTTCTGACAGTAGGGTAATGATTGATCAAAATCGCTGGGAACATAGGAGTGTTGTCTAATTAGCTAGATAACAACTATTTGTGCGTAAAAATGTAAAGATAGGGTGGAAAAATAAACAAAGAAAAGAAAAAGTTGAAACACGAAAAGCAAAATTGTTGTGAATTGGTAAAATCTGATGGTACTGCAACTCTAGTCTGCAGCAACGTAACAGCACTGGAGACCATTAATTAGAGCTTGACTTATTGCAAAGTAGAAATTGGAATAGCGTGTTCCTTTCACGCTTTTTTTCTAATTCTAGAAAACTAATAATAAAAAAAACATCATGACATTTCACGTGTACCCTCCTATCATGCTTTTTGTATGCTTCTACATTATTAGAAAATTATGCTGTTTACCCATTGCTCTATAATTGCTTATTATTAGGTGCACCTTTATTTATTTATTTTTAAATAATAATAAATTATTATGAGAAAAAAATTATGAATCAATTTTAAAAATATAGTGTGCCTCGATAGTGCGTATAAACTACAATAGAATTTTCTCATATTATGATACCGCCTTTCTAAAATGGAAAGAACAAATATTTTGATCATGGATTTAAAAAAATAAAGAATAAAAAGATGTGACTATAATGTTTGAATATATGCTTTTATATATGTAGATTTTTTAAATATTTATTTTTGAATTTTTAGTTATAATAAGATAATGCCTCATATTGTTTCATGAGATAATGTCTCATATACAATCCTATATTTATTTCTTTATTTGTTTTTTTATTCCATTTTTTGTTTGGTAGTAGTTCTCTAACTCCTACCTATAGTTCCCTTAATTATATTGTTTCTTGTTGTTACTTTTGTTTCGTTAGAGTTTTTGTTTGTTAAGCAGTCTGCGAAGATTGCGACTCATTTTATAGCTTGTGCTTCTCATTATGAGTCAGGCTGTGGAGAGTGACATGCCACTCTTTTATATATATATATATTGTATTATCTTGGGATGTTACTGATCTGAATGAAAGTTTTGTTGTGGTTGTGTTAAAAAAAAACTATAATTTCCTAACATTTCTTCATTCTTAACACATTTGAATGATCAAAACCTTCAACATTTCTATTTTTTTTTTTAAGAAAGACATTTTGATAACATATTAATTACATGATAAACTCACTAACAATGTGAATTCTACTAAAATAATTAAATTGTTTTTTTTTTCATTTAAGTATTAGTAATATGTATGTATTATCATTTATAACACGTCAATTGATCACGGGTACGGTTGTGGACACAAAATTTGCACAAAGCACGCACAAATCCACAAACACTAATTTGAATAACTGTCACTCTAAGGCATTTAAGCATCCCCACAGGTGTTTAATGGGGATGTCACATGGAAGTGTACTCATATATTCACAATGGGAAAGCAAACCTACCAATATTGGCAGGAATTAAAAAATAAAATTAAATCAAATCGGGGAAAACGAAGAGAGCATGCACTTATTGAGCAACTTGCATTGGCAAATAACATAATTATATTGTATGCCATTGTTGCTAATTTTTATATTAAAGCATGCCGAATATTTACATCGAAAGAGATTAATGGAGAATATTGTATGCAGTTCAAATCGAGATGATCATCTCGAGCAGGGTTACTCGAGGATTTGGACCTAGATTTCGAGCTTTAATCCAATCCCATTCTAATGAATGATCAGGAATCTAGGCACACATGTTTGTTAAGGCACACTTCCCGAGCTTGCCAATTGCATATATGCGTGACACATGGCGGACATGCCGAGAGCCCGGCATGTCGTGCCCCTTTTCCTCCCTTATAAATACGGCATTTATGGCTAAAAGGAGGAAATTTTGGACACTTTCACCTACTACTTAACAAGCAAATTATATTGGGACACGAATACGAGCCAATCCATATTCCGAATAACAACGTATTTAGTAGATCAGAGATGATATTTGGTATAGTTATGATGGGGAGGGTAAATATTTCTTAAGCATTACGGATGTTAGTTCTTGCCTTCTTGGTATACAATTTGTATATATTATCAAAGTCTTAAATAGTTTCTATATGTGTGTGGATTTTAATAGATTGGTGTTACTTAAAATGATACGGAGTATTGAGTACTATAATCTCACAAATCAATATTTTTTTTATTACATGCTAATTTTACATTTTAAAAAGGGAAATGCCATTTTAATGTCTAAATAAATTTAGCATTTAGGGGTGTATGGTTTACGATATATAACATTATTATAGGAATATATCGCATTGACATGTTTAGTTTATGTTATTAAGGCTATTAATTAAAGTAAAACGATTTAAAAAAAAAAAAGAGTCTTTACATGTCCAAGGGGCACGTGGTTTGCACGCGCCCAACTAGTCGCTCCTGGTGCACATGATTTTACATACTAACACTAATAATATTATGTAAAATTGAACTAGTTAATCAAATTAGACACATAAAATGAGACTGATAGTGTAATACTTAGGCCTAACTTAGCCAAACATGTTAGTATTATATTCATACAATTTGAACCAAATACACAAGTAATTTTACATTTTGTAATCTTACACTACTTATAATAATCTCACATTCTTTGAATCAAATGTAACGCTCAAAAAAGTAATTTGATATTCTGTGAATAAAAAAGGTGGTAGATGAAGACCCAAGATTGTGATGCAATGTGAGTAGGAGTAAAATGTGGGAAATGAAGAAATTTTTCATGGTAAAATTTGCAGAGCAAGAATTGAGAATACATGTAGTCGAGGCACAATTTCCGAGCTTGCCAATTGCATGTATGTGCGACACATGTCGGACATGCCGTGAGCCCGTCATGTGCCCCTTTTCCTCCCTTATAAATATGGCATTTACGGCTAAAAGGAGGAAATTTTGGACACTTTCACCTACTATTGAACAAGCAAATTATATTGAGACCTGAATATGATCTGATCCGTATTCCGAATAACAACGTATTTAGTAGATCAGAGATGTTATTTGATATAGTTATGATGGGGAGGGTAAATATTTCTTAAGTATTACGGATGTTTTTGGTATACAATTTGTATATATAGTCTTAAATAGTTTCTATATGTGTGTGGATTTAAATAGATTGGTGTTCCTTAAAAATGATATTGTGTACTATAATATCACAAATAAAGATTTTATTACATGCTAGTTTTACATTTTAAAAAGGGAAATGCCATTTTAATGTCTAAATAAATTTAGCATTTAGGGTGTTTGGTTTACAATATATAACATTATCATAGGAATATATCGAATTCACATGTTTGGTTTATGTTATTAAGGCTATTAAAGTAAAACGATTTTAAAAAAAAGTCTTTACATGTCCAAGGGGCACGTGGTTTGCACGCGCTTAACTGGTCGCTCCTGGTGCACGTGATTTTACATACTAATACTAAACATAATATTATGAAAAATTAAACTCGTTAATCAAATCAGACACATAAAATGAGTCTGATAGCGTAATACTTAGCCCTAACTTAACCAAACATGTTAGTATTATATTCATCCAATTTGAACCAAATACACAAGTAATTTTACATTTTGTAATCTTACACTAGCAATAATCTCACATTATGCGAATCAAATGTAATGCTCATAAAAGTAATTTGATATTTTATGAATAAAAAAGTGGTAGATGTAATGTGAATTGCTGAGTATAAATTGAGAGTACATGTAGTAGAACTCCTCGCTTAATGATTAAGGATCTACATGATGCAATACGTACGGTTATACGCGTGTACGTACGGAGTAGATATTATTATTATAAAAATACGAATACGAATTAGCGAGGGAGGGAGGGGTATGCATATTATTTTTTGTCGCGAAGCGAAGCAGCAAAATAAGCATTCAAAACGTCTGAAAAGTTGAAGCGTTCCTCTGAAACACCTTTGAAAGCTTAAACCAAATATTTCTGAAAGCGTTTTCCGGCTGACATTCTTTGAGGCCATTACTCATTACTCAAGAGTGGTAGTACCCACGCTCCATTCCATGACTAATCCCAACATGGAACCAGATAAAACGTGAGGGGTTTTTATTTTCTTTCCTTTTTTTTTTTTTTCTTTAGTACTAGGAGTATTATTTTATTTCTTGTTTCTTTTTG
>CM008334.1:11247947-11261684 GCA_002525835.2 Ipomoea batatas | reverse complement strand
TTGCCAAGCACCTTGTGCTCAATTGGCATGTAGTGGCCACCCTCAGATGGGAGGTCATGAGTTCGAGTATCAGTGGTGGAGATCTCGAAATTGACTCTTTGTGCTTCAATAGGTTGAGAAAAGTATAGATGAACAGATACTACAATGTAATAGGGTCAGTTGTATTCAAAAAAAAAAGATTAAACAAAACTTCTTCTTTTTTTTTTTGAAAGCAAACAAAACTAATTAAGTGAATGAAATAGAAAATTTAAATATAATTTTTTTTTTGAAACATTACTAATGATTTCTGTACAAGGTAGTATATATTATATATTTTCTTAATCTTTTTCAGTCCAAAGAATCAATGACTCGATCACCACCCTGGTTCGATTTCGTAACCACCATTTGAAATAGTAACACAGGTGTTATATACTACAAAGTTGACAGAAAATTTAGATATATTTAAGTGTACTGTGTGGTTACTTAATTTAAATTTTGATGTAAACATAAAAAAAGAAAATTACTTTTAATAATCTTATATATATTGTAGAAACATTACACACACTGCATATTGTTGAGTTCCGTGGGAAGAAAACTGTTATTTTTTCTTCTAAAATTTTCTCATGATGTGCAGTGGTTTAAATTTTTTGGGTGCTAAGAATGGACTGACTTCATATATTTTGAATTAAATACTAAAGTAACTAGCTAAATAGTGTTACATCAAAATATATGAAAGAAGTTTTAACAGAGTTGTATGTGTAGCATTATTATATTCTTTGATAAATTAACAGTTAAATAGATTAGAGATCTTTTGATTTGATTACCAAACAATAGGTAAGATTTAATTTGTCCTGTGTGAAATTTTTGAAGTATTTTCCCATATGTTGATACAACTTTAATTTAAATTAAACCTGGCCTCTTACCTCTACCTTTAGATGACTCTTAAAGTTGGATAGTTTGGTATTGTTAGATTTTGACGAAAAGCTTGAAGTTGCATATATATAGTGTTGAAAGCAGCATTAGCCGCGTCTTAATTAATTAATAACTTAACATATCTCTGTCCATTGTGTGACCTATACAGGTCAGAATGGCGGAGAGGAGAGACTGGGGGAGGCATGCAACCCTTTTCAAGAGCAATTATTGAGAAGAAAATACGATTTAAAAAATAAGACTTTGTGCTACTTTATATAAATTAATTAATTAAGTGTTTAAGGTTAGGAATATTTGTATATATTAATAGCTTCTGATAGTGCATCTAAAATAAAATAGAACCAAGAACCCATACTGGTTTGTTCCTCGCTGCTATCTCCGGCCCTTTGAGACCGGTCAATGAAGCCAATTTAGCCGAAACTCTTGTCATCAAGGAGGCTCTTTCTTGGCTAAAGAGTAAACAGTTGCAGAAAATATGCATCCTATCTGACTGTCAGCAAGTTTGTCTTAGCTTCAATGATTCTTCTCAAGATTTATCATATGCTAGTACTGTGATTAGAGATAGTCTTTTGATCTCTTCTTTTTTTTTTCAGGCTTGTGGCATTAGCTATATCAATAGATCAGTGAATGTGTGTGCTCACACTTTAGCTCGGGTTGCACATTCGTACACTGATCTTCATAGTTGGTTTGGTGTCCCCCCTCATTGTATTTCTCACTTGATTAATTGAGTTTGGTTTTTTCAAAAAAAAAAAAAAAATGAACCGAGAACCCTCAAAATTTATTTGTCTAAGTATTTCGATAACTATAATATACTAGTTATCACACGGGCGTTGCGCGATTAGACCAATGCCCAATGTGTATTTTTAAATTAGTGTTCCTTAATTCGTTAAAGTAGTCATATAATAATGAGCGGAAAAAATTTGCTAAAATCTTTTATTTTAATAAATGATAAAGAAATTAGAAATAGCTAAATTATAACTAAAGTAAGTAAAAATTAACAAATAAACCACTAACTAAAGTTGATCGTCTATCATAATCAACCACGGGAAGAAAACAATTTGATAAAGAGTACTAATTTGAGAAGATTAAATTAATTTTTCCTAGTGCGCTTTTGCTGAGGCTCGGAATTGTCTTCATCTTTTCCATCTTTAGTGAAGTTTAGTTTCTTTTTTTGCTGGTTGTGTCTTTACTGCATCTTGTTTACTGGTGGTAGCCAATGAGAATGATTCGTGCAATGATGTTATAGTATATCATACCATGTGTTTGCCTTGTTATTGATATGTTGAATTCTTAGTTGTTGACCCTACAAGATTCATATATAGTTAGTCATAGGTTAATTTAATATAAAACATGAGTGTTTGTGTTAGGAAGATGAGTAGTACCTCTTGTTTCAATTCCATAAACTTGTTTAGTGGTTAAGAGTAATAGTTGTTTATCTCTGCCCGTCGACTCTCATTAAAAGCATACCACTTCATACGATTTAAGAGAAAAGTTATTAATAGTTAAGGGTAAGTTAGGAAAATTAGTTAAAAATTATTTTAATAGAAATAATATCAGCCATTCATTTGAATAAATAATTACACTAACATTTTTTTTTGTTCCCGAGGACTTAATTTTATTGACTCTTATTAAATTTGTAGATATAAAGTCAAAAGTTCAATTTGGTTAGAAATAAGAAATTGAACAATCATGTTTAAAACACAACAGAAAAGCTACTTTAATTTCTAAATGCCTTAAAAAGAAGATCATAACGATACGGGTGTGTTTGGTTCGCACATGGAAATCGGAATCCGTATGGGTATCAAATACTTGGTAAGGGTAATGGGTTTTGGTGAAAGTATTTTGTATGTTTGGTAGTAGGGTGGAATGAGAATGATTATTAATAGTTGGGTAAGAAAGAAGGAAGGGATCGGAAATGAAACCTTTATTTAATAAAGGTATGAGTTTTTCAATTAATGGGGCATTTCAAACCCAAAATAATATTCTAAAAACATGTCAAACAAACAATAACAATCACCTTGATACACATACTTTATACCAAAACCCGTCAACCAAACACACTCATAATGTAATAGAAATATTCACCTCACCACAAGTCCACAATACTAGCTAGGTTGTTGACATTGAAGTCAATGAAGATACTTAACTTCTAGATTTGGAAAGGAGTTCCTATATGTTAGAAAATGTCTAATAAAAGACATGAAATGTGCTGACAACTTAGAAAAATGGTAACCAAATCTTGAAAATGTCAAAAGTCTATAATTGAACCACAGTGACACCCATTGTTCAATGACCATGGAGCCAAATTTTAGAATATGAAATGTATATCTCTTCAACACATGCTTTTAAACTCAATATTATAAGTACCACTTGTGAACTTCAATGAGATATAGAGAACAACGAGTATTGGGAGAGATTGTCTGAGTTTAATTTAAACTATTAAAGCTTATAAATTTAGTTGAACAAGCAGCTTAAGGTTCATTCATGATTCAAGCCAAATCAAGATATTTGAGTTAAATAGTTGAAGAATACAACAACCTTTGGTTGAATTTTGTAGAGGATATGATACTCTTTTTTTGAGGATACTCTAATTGTGTGGAAATTGTAAACATAATCAAGAGTAGTAAGAAGGGTGTTTCTTATGAAAATGCTAACAATCTTAAATTTGGCTTCGCGTGATCAAAGCTTAAAATTGGCTCATATCTATTTGGTTGAAGATACATCATCAATTTTTATTTTTTTTTGAAAAGATACATCACCAATTTGCTCTAGTGGAAAGTGAGAAAGTGGACTAGAGGGATTATAATGCCTAATATATAACATACCATTTGTGTATTTATATGGCATGTTTTAATAGCTTAGTGAATGTGGGTGTTTGACAATTAGCTTATACTTAATCGTGTTAGTTGATAGCTGACAATGAATTGTGTTAGTTGTTTTGATCAACGACTCATAGTATTTGCTACTTGTAGAAATGTATGTGTTTGGTAAGTTATAGGTAAAATATCCTATAAGGGCATGGATGTATTATATTGTGTTATTCTAAAGCTTTATATATACATATATTTTAAAATAATTTTAAAATTTAGTTGTTGTTGTTGTTAGTTGTTACTAATTATTTATTGTTTTATTATTAGTAATGTTTGTCAAGAGTTCTGAAACCTTACTTTTGGTCAGTAATAGTTTTTCTATAGATAAAAACATATGGTTCTTGGATACTGGATGTAGTAATCATATGTGTGGGAAGAAATAATTGTTTTTCGAACTAGATGAATCAGTTCGGTCTGAAGTGACATTTGGCAATAAGTCAAAAGTGCGAATTTTGGGAAAAGGTAAAATCTCTATTCAGTTGAAGGATGATACTCACAATTTTATATCCAATGTGTTCTATGTTCCTAAACTACACAAAAATTTGTTGAGTATGGGACATTTGTCAGAAAAAAAAATATAAGATAAATATTACTCAGGGGTGTTGTACCATTGCAGATGCTAAGGGAGCTTTGATTGCAAAGGTAAATATGTCCCAAAATCAACTATTTCCTTTTAAAATCAATCATGCACTTCTTGCTTGCTTTAAATATGAAATTTGTGATGATAATTGGTTATGACATATGCGATTTGGACATTTCCATTTCTCTGGATTAAACTATCTAGCGAGAAAGGAGCTTGTTTCTGATTTACTTGTTGTGAATGTTCGTGATCGTATTTGTGAGATTTGTTTGATTGAGAAGAAGCATAGAGATCCCTTCCCCGTGGGCTAGTCAAGGAGAGCCACAAAACAGTTGGAGATTATTCACTCAGACCTATGTTCGTTTGAGGTTCCCTCACATGGAGATTGTAAGTACTTTGTTACTTTCATTGATGATTTCAGTAGGAAAACATGGGTCTGCTTTATGAAACAAAAGTCATGCGTGTATAAAAGGCCGATTGGACCGAACGTTTACTCTCTTTCACTTACGACTTCTCGCAGCTCAGAGAGTGGGGGACTAATGATGAAGATATTAGAAACGGCCCAATAATAGGGATCGAAGTCTGGGAGTACATAACCCGAGCAGCCCAAGAAGAGTCCCAAACTCGGAGCCCGCCTCTTGCCCAAAATGAAGGGCCTTGACTTAGTCTCATGGCTCACCAGGAATTTAGCCTAATTCAGTTGAGATTTTCTTGTATAAAAGGCCATTGTCTTAGCATTACAAATCATCTTTGTCTCTATAATCTACACACTAGTCCTATTGTAGTAGCATTACATATTCTCTGTAATCATATTACACAGCATGTCAATACAATTTGTCTTCGTGGCACAATTTCCCTGTCTTTTCATATATCCAATCGTTTATTCCATTTATTTATTATTATTGGGTTTAATAATTCGGATAACCCGAGTTAATTTTCTCGATCACTTATTGCCTGAATTAATCTGTTCACTGGAAAATGTGGTTAGTTGGTGTTTTTAAATTTAGACTCTGGTCGTCATCGATCACTGGCGACCACCATTAATGGCTAGAGACATGGTGCAAGTTTAAAACAAAAAAACAAATCTTTTTTTCTTCGCTGATATCAATTGCCACGATCTTGGTACTAGTTTCTTGGCGACGGCGACAGAACAATATGAAGGAAGTCATCTGGTGGTCGGTGGCATTGCGGCTGAGAGTGGATGCCAATGGCCGCCCTGTTTGGTAAATAATCAGCCTATCAGCTAATTTTAGCTTATTTGACCACTATTAGTTGTTTGGTTAATAAGCTTTTTGTAACTCCAAAATGCTAAAATTCAAAAGGCTACTCAAAGTAGCCTTTTCAATTAGCTTTTTGAGAAAA
Source organism: Ipomoea batatas (assembly GCA_002525835.2). Lineage (NCBI taxonomy): Eukaryota > Viridiplantae > Streptophyta > Magnoliopsida > Solanales > Convolvulaceae > Ipomoea > Ipomoea batatas. The sequence continues at coordinate 11,255,963 of CM008334.1, read as the reverse complement.
GAAATTATACCAAACAGCTATCAACTAACAGCTAATTTGTCAAACAATCAGCTAATATTATCAACAAATTATGGCTCTGTTTGGTAAATGGATGTTGGCTGATTGGATTGGCTGTTTGGGTTAGAAGGTATGATTTGTTAATAACATTAGCTGATTGTAAAAAGTTAGCTGATTGGGTTGGTTATTAGCTGATAGCTGTTTGGTATAATTTTTTCTCAAAAAGCTAATTGAAAATGCTACTTTGAGTAGCCTTTTGAATTTTAGTATTTTAGAGTTACAAAAAGCTTATTAACCAAACAACTAATAGTGATCAAATAAGCCAAAATTGGCTGATAGGCTGATTATTTACCAAACAAGGCCTATACCTTCTAACGCAAACAGCCAACACAATCAGCCAACAGCCATTTACCAAACAGGGCCAATGTTTTTTTGCGTTGCAACAGAGAGATATAGTGGAAGCAAAGCTAGGATCTCTGGCGACGCCACTATTCCTTCCTCTCCATCAGGCGATATCGGCGACCGGTTGTTGTTGTTCCTAGTAGCTTCAAATGGCGCTGGTTTTACAAGGCTGTTAGGGTTAGACTATTTTGTTTAAGTTGAAGACGAAGATGAAGCTTATGGATCGAATTATATTTTTTGGTCAATTAAAGAGTAGCCACAACACCTTTGATTTACCCAAATTACATATTAAGTTTTAATCACATACATAAAATTTAGGCATGAACCTTGTAGTTAACTCCGCGTGATATGGCAAAATTTAGCCCACATACAATCTTGTTATATTTGTACTTGAGACCATGTATGCCGGAGAGGACAATCTTGTATCAACAAATGAGTACCTACTCGCTGAGTTGATTTGAGTGACCTTTTGGACTTGGATGTTATTGAAGAGGGTTTGCATGCGGCCAGCGGAAAACTTTTCTAAATGTTTAGGGTTTTACCTACTGGCCGGTATATAAAAACTTTGTGTAAGACATACGACATCGGTTATTTAATTAACCAATTTTGTATGTTATTTTCATTTTATATATATATTTTTTTTGCGTAAGACATACGACATCGGTTATTTAATTAACTGATGTCGTATGTTACTTTCATTTTTTATTTTTTTTTGGCGTAAGACATACTGCATCGGTTATTTAATTAATCAATGCCGTATGTTATTTTCATTTTTTATTTTTTTTCGCGTAAGACATACGACATCGATTATTTAATTAACCGATGTCGTATGTTATTTTCATTTTTTATTTTTTATTTCGAGTAAGACATACAGCATCGGTTATTTAATTAACCGATGACGTATGCTATTTTCATCTTATATTTTTTTTCATGTAAGACATACGACATCGGTTATTTAGTTAACTGATGTCGTATGTTATTTTCATTTTTTTTTTGCTTATGACATACGACATCGGTTATTTAATTAACTGATGTCGTATGTTTTTTTCATTTTTTATTTTATTTTTCGTGTAAGACATACGACATCGATTATTTAATTAACGATACTGTATGTTTTTTTTGTTTTTTTTTTATTTTTATTTTGCGTAAGACATACAACATCAGTTATTACCGTATGTTATTTTCATTTTTTATTTTTTTTTCGAGTAAGACATATGGCATCGGTTATTTAATAAACCGATGCCATATGTGACAACACTTGCTTGCATAGTGGTGATTATGCGTGGTATGTCAAAAGATGAAAAAGAATTAAAACAAAGAGTCTTGACTCCCCGAGTGTCGGTCTCGAAGGAGACAATGCGGGAGATATCTATGCTTTTATTCAAAGGAATGCGTGATGGAACATACGAGATTGTTGATGAGAGTGGAGTGGCATTTAGAAAGTGTGTGATCAAATGAGGTAAACAAAATTAAAGTAACAAGTAGTAGAAAACAAGGGAATGAATTGTGCTATATATGTTGCCTCACGGTGTGTCATAATCAATGGAATAGTGATTCAATCATGTTGGCTATTCGAGAGTGTGATCTCTTAATCCTCTTCCACATTTGTGTACTAAAGCTTCTTAGGCTTAGGAGTACCATTTAGTAACCAAAAGCCCTAAGAGACATTTTATCAAACACCTAAGCTTCACACATTCCTACTATTCTCAATCATGGAATTCGATAGGATCTAAGGTTGCAAAAGCTATTCCTTAACTCAAATCAACATCATGATAGAGTCAAGATCTCAAACTCTTAAGAGATTGGCCAAATCTACTCAAGATCGAATCAAATCAACAGTCAATAGACAATAATAGATCTCCAACATCAAATGAATCAAAATCCACAATAAGAAATGAGAAATCACACTAAGCAAGCATAGATTCACACAACTCAATCCCTAGATAGAATTAGCTAAACATATTCATGGATTCAAAATCATAAAACCTAATTCAATCTAGAAAAATATAAATTGCAAATAGAAATAGAAATTGGAAATGAGATTCAAGATAGAATTCACGTAGTAAATGGAATTACAAAACTTCAATCCAACTTTGATCTTCACTTCTTTCACCAAATTGGAATTCTCTCTAATTGAAAATGTAAATCTAAGGAATTGTGTAGGAAACACTCTGAAAAATGAAAACTAGCTTCTAGCAAGAACTCCCTTGAAAAATCCTAGCTAGCTTCCTTAAATAGCCTTCCCAAAATTGCCCTATTTTAATTTCCTCTGCATTGTCTCATCCATGTACACATCCACGCGTGGATGGTCACGTGGACACGTACTGGAATTTGTCCATGTTGACTCCACGCGTGGATTGCACTTCCTAGCCATCCTGGGACTTCTTTTCTGTTCTGATTGCTCGTTATGCCCGTATACCTTGCCGAGTGACTCCCGGGACCTGTAAAACATTCTAAAAACATACAAAAGATAGCTTTGCACGTGATCAACTTATTAGAGCATAAATTACCATAGATTGGTCACAAAAAGCACACTAAATCGCTATTAAACCACCTCAATATAGACCTATATACTTAGTCATCTTGGGAGCTTATCAATATTTTTTTTTTTCGAGTAAGACATACGACATCTGTTATTTAATTAACCGACGTCGTATGTTATTATTTTGCTTTTAATGCCGGTTTTTCAAAAATTCGACGTTATATGTTGTTCTATAGTAGTAATAGATAGTTAAATTTGTTGTATTAATTTTGTAAAAAATTTTATCTTGATTTAATTTGTTGGTTTTGGAAAATAATGTACACAGTTTTGAATATATATATAAAATTAGGCAGCTTTCAAAATTTAAATAAAATATTTAAAAAATAATTGTTTCCATGACACCCTTTGTGGGAGGGTGTCATGGAAAGTAATTATTAAAAAAAAAAAGGTTTGTGCGACACCCTCTCCACATCGGGCCGGGTGTCGTGGATAGTCATCATTTTAAAAAAACAAAAAAAAAACATTTTCTGCGAAACCCTCTATGTAGAGGGTGTTGCGGAAAATATTTATTTTAAAAAAAAATTCATATTCTTTCTGTGACACCCTACCTGAAAAGCACACTTTTTTAGTCATCCACATCCACTACACTTGTACAAGTGTAGCGGAAACACCTGTACAAGTGTAGCTGATGTGCACATTCATACTTATAGAATGAACAAATAAAAAAGAAGTTAAAGCTGGTTTGACGAAGAATATATGGTAAACAAGAGGTAAAATAAGACAGGGGAGTAAATGTTTAGTGGTTTACATTTTTGTATTTGTGATTTGGATGTGATATTATTTATTCTATATTTCGAAAAAGTAATTATAATGGGTGTCGGGCAACCCTAGACAGTGTTGGAGCTAACTATTGGCTTTTTTAGTTTAAACCGATCAGTTCAGTTATAGGCACCCTAAACTAGTTTATCTCTTTGTGATTCTTTGCAAGCTAGGGTTAGAAGACAAATACATGCTAAAAGTTGTGGCACATATATAACATATGCGTTAAATTCATTATTACTTTATAACTCATGAAACAAAAGTGTATACATCCTTTGATTTTCATTACAACTTTGCACGAATTAAATGTGGACTAAACAAGTAATTTTTAAAATTTTGTTTTCCTTTGAAATGAATGGTAACTATATAGACCCTACTAAATGAAAAATCATGATCAAGTAAAGGATTTCTTCTCTAGTCTCCTAGCAAAGTTAGTTAGATGACAAGCAAATATTTATATCATCTTTTATTCATAAAAATAGTTCACAGAGAAATACTCCCTCTGTCCCATTTTATATGTCTTACTTACTATTCATTGGTCAAACCAACTCTTTCTTCTTTGTTTATTTTCTTTATTATTTTTTACTTAATTTTAAATTTGATTTTTTGTGTTTAATAGTACTTTTAATGTAGTTTCTAAATATATAAATTTTTTATATTAATACTAAATTTAATATTATGAAAAATTGAATTAAAAATTACTTCAGTCAAGCCTCGTTAACCGAACCCGACACATAAAATGGGACGGAGGGAGTAATAATTTATCGGAAACTTTTATTGAGAAGACTTCTTCTTCCAAACCTCAAGATGAAGAAAATAAAAATTTCCATTATAGTGCCATGAATTTTAAAAATAACGTATGCATCTGTTCATTTCTAGACCTGTAAATTGGACGATAGAGAACCAATCTACCTTCTTCCTTCGCCAAAGCTAGGGAAGGAATTAGATTACATGTGTCATGTCAAGTCAATAAAACCAATCCACTTCATTAATCTATTGGAAATTTTTTATTTTCCGACCACCCAAAAAATTGGTCGGGAAAAAGTGATATTTTTCAATTTTCCGTCGAAGTATTGTAGTGGACGGAAATAGGTCGGAATTTCCGACCACTTTTATTTAGTGGTCGGAAAAGTTTTTGACCATTTCAACTTTTTAAATTTATCTTATTTTCCGACCAGTACTCGGTATTTCATTAAACTATACATTTAGCTTGGGTGTTGTAATTTGCGTACTTGGCCTAATTGTATCTGTATGGCCCATTAAAAAACACCAAAGCCTAAATTGACTCCAATTATGAACCGCCTCCTGAGATAACCGGGCAACGCAGTGACATTTGATCGAGTCGGAGAAGCTGAAGCCTAATGGAGCAGTGATTTGCCATGGAGTTCTCTCTTCTCGCCGACGCCTTGAAGTCCAAATCGTACGATAAGATCGCCGGAATCTACGATGAGCTCATGCTCCAGGTAAACTTCCGAAAAACCACAGTTATTTTTCTGTATTTACTCTCACTTCGTTGTGTTCGTTTGCTCCTCAACTTGGAAACCTAATTTTGGCTCACCTGATTGTTCGCTGCTTCTGTCTCTAGTATTCTGCACAGGGCATTGCGTTTCAAGACGAATGACCTTACGCGATTAATCTCTTAGGGCACCTCTACAACAATGACATGTAATCCCCTATTTTGTGCTAAATTGAGTTTTAACTTTAGTTACTTCGTTACTGTTTTCATTTTGTGTATTCATTTGTTCATTTCAGTAACAATGCTCGATTTTTGTGGAAGACGATACCGGCCGCGATAAAGGAGGACCGGCTGGAGTTGGTGGGGGTTTGGAAAATTGGGCAGAAGCTATGAACTAGGGATTATGTGGGAGTTCATGAGGCTCTAATGGAGTACGAATGGAGCCCAGAGGTTAGGGACATTGTACTCTCGTTTTCAGGCAAGCTCACTTAAACCTACACATTTGTGTAGTTGTTGTCTAATAGGCAATATTATTCTGTCCATTGACAATAAGTTTACATTAAGAAGGCAAGCTAATATTGTAAAATTACTAGGAATTAAAGTGGTTTGAAAATTAGGGATTACTTCATTGTCCAAGGTCCTCGCATATATGGGAATCCATATTACCATTGATATTATGGAGTATATAAATAAATTAGCTTAAATGAGTTACACGGGTGATTGAAATAGCATCTATAATTAGCTTAATGGTGTTCTATGCTTTGGTATAATCTGGAAACAGTGAAACACACTAATGGAGATTGGAGAGTGTGAAGTGCACACTTGGTGTTGCCGTTCTCTGCATTCATACCACTCCAGCTTATACATTATGTATAGATTATAATAATGGGCACGACTGTGTAGGTTCTAGCTGGCTAGTTCGTATATGATTAGATGTCAAACTTTACTTTCTAAGCTTGCTATATGCCACTTTCAATCTCAGTGACTTAGTTAGCATAGACCTTTTGTTGCTAAAAGAGAGTAATAGCATGAGTTCTGACAGCATGTTCGTATGCAATCTGTTAGCTTTTCATCCCGTGTCCATAATATCAGCCAGACTCCCCTTTTGTAGTTGTGAGCTTGTTTTTTTATTTACTTTATCCTTGACTTCATACTCGTTCTATTGGCAGTCTGTTTCAGATTTGTACTTCCCAGGTCGTCATAAATGTATTTCCATATTTTGCAGACCTTTACACTAAAAGGATGTTTGATCTGCTAGTTTCTGCTTATTAAACAATAAGTGTGCAAGATACATCTCTCTTCCTGGGAATGAATGTTGGTGATGCTACAAATTGTAAGCTTTCCTTCTTTCTTGTTAGGCAGGATGCTGTGTACCCCAATGAATGCCTATACTTATTTTTTTCTATCAACATCGAGCTTTTGTTTTCTGCAAAATGATTTGTTACTATATTGGACTTTATTGGTCTTCAAAGGAAAGTATAGTTGTTGTCTTATAGGCAATAGTATTCTGTCCATTGGCACTAAGTATACATTAAGAGGGCAAGCTAATATTGAAAAATTACTAGGAATTCTAGAATGTCTGTTGAAGTACCAGTGAAAGGCAAGCTTTTCTAATTTGACATCTGGTCGACGAGCTCCGATTGCGAGTAGCAGCGTCTAGTTGACGAGCGACGAGTAGCATCGTCTGGTCATTTTAATCTGTTTGGCGCTGAGCAAGAATCAAGTATGCTTTTTTCCAGCTTTTTAAGAAGAAGCAATGCAGTTCATGAAAAGTCTGGTCATTCTTTTATTCAGTCTCTTCGTTCTCTAATTAAGTAATTAGTTTAACAAAATAGGTGTTCTCAACTTTTGAATTTACAGATTACTCAAATGGGCATGCATCAACAATTAGCTCTGTTCTTGTTTCAAACTTGAAAACTGGTGTCAGAAAAGGAGCATGGGACAAAGTAGAGGTATGTATAATTTGCTTCTAAACGATTTTTTTAAAAATATATGAATTTATCCTTATACTTTGTGAATTGGGCTTCTACATTTGAACACATACACAACATATTTATCTAAGGGACATGAAATCCACCAAATCAATCCAAAATTTGCTATCCAACATGGTGTACAACATAATGAAGTGAACTGTCTCATTTTTTTTCCTTTTAATGTTACAACCTTGGAGTGCTACTACACTAATACTCATGCATTGTCCAATCCAAACTGGATTTTGATTTAGCAATCATAATAACTCATGAAGAACTGCAATGGTTATGTATAAACCAGTTTGCTCAAAGTGGCCACCAATGTGTCATTTCAATGCCTAAACAAAAATGATAATGCGGTGGCTTATTGTCTCCTAATTGTATGTCATGCTGTAGCCATGACTATTACCTTTGGCTCCCAATTTCAAGCTTAATTCTAGGTAATTAGTGAAAATTTCTGGATGTGGAAATGACTTTTGTCATTAGTACCTTTATGGATTTTGGTTCATTTAATTTTACAAGACAAGATGTTATTAATAGCATTCCCAAATTGCAGATTTATTTCCATGAAATACCGGTCAAAGCCATTGATAAACTGGTGAGTGATCTTGACTTTAATGGGCAAACTTGCACAGGTTGCTATTGCAATTTTAACTTGTAGGCTATTGTTGGCCAGGTAAACAAACCAATATATATGGATTAGGGCTGCAAACGAGCCGAGCTCGAGCCTGGGGTGGCTCGAGCTCGAGCTCGGAAGTTCTCGAGCTGCTCGAGTCGATCTCGAGCTCGATTTCGAGCTCGAGCTCGATTTCGAGCTCAAGAGCAGGCTCGATTTCGAGCTCGAAATCAAGCTCGATTTTGAGCTCGAAATAACGCTCGAATTTTCAGCT
>CM008334.1:11203189-11214501 GCA_002525835.2 Ipomoea batatas | reverse complement strand
TATTCGTAATACAATTGTACATTAAAATATGGTAATACAATTCATAATAAAATATATATATTCTTCTCTAAGTTCCTATTCATTATACAATTCTAGAACTAAATTACTAATCGTAATAATACAATACATATATTTCTCTGCAATGCAATCTATACTATTAATAAAAACAATATCCTCAACTTTATTGTAAAATATGGTAATACAATTCTTATTACAATTGTACAAAAAAATAAGCCCAATGGTTGATGTTACGAAGTTTGGCATAAGTCAACGACATTCGTGCCTGCAGGTGTCGGCGCACACGAGTCAAGCCTTTTCAAGTTCACTCTAGGATTTGATTTGCACCCCCCTGCACGCGAGAGAGAGTCTCTATGCTATACAATTCAATAAGCCCTAGAAAGACTCTTGTATAAGTCGTTGTGCAATTTAGTGGGTTTTAATTATATATACCTGGGAATCTGAAACATTTTGAAATTTAGTGATTGGTAAAATCAATATGTTTTACATTAGAAAAAATCATAGAATATATATACATATAGATTATAAAATTAAAATTTCAGTGTCAATATTGTTATGACTCAATGCTTTGATTACATTAAAAGTGATTTTTTAAAAATTTCAAGCTCAAGATATGACACGCTTGATGAGTCGCAGCTGGAAGGTCAGTGATCCACTCGCCGACTTTAGATGTCGTTAATCAAATTAATCAGTAATGTGTGCTACATGAATATTGGAAAATGAAGAACATATTTAAGTTGTAACTCTTTGTGTAAGGCAAAACCAGACTGTAGAAATCTATTAGAAGTAAACACTCCTAAATTCTTAAATAGTTTGAGATTTTATGATTTTCTTAATCATTCATTGACATTAATTAAAGGTTGGTGCACCTGTTATGTTATTGCGGAAGATTTGGCATATCACATTATATTGTTGAAGCAAGAATAGTTAATGAGACACATGAAGGAACCAAAGTTCTTATCCCTTGAATGTCTCTCACTCTTTCTGATACAAGATTGCCCTTCAAGTTCCAGCATAAATAATTCCCATTGATGCTTGCATATGCCATGACTATCAACAAAATCCAAGGCCAAACACTAACTCACGTTGGGTTTTGCTAAAAAAATCAGTTTTTAATCACGGTCAATTGTACACGGCTTTCTCCCGAGTCACCCATCCTGATAGCCTGAAAGTGTTAATTAGTTCTAGACGAGGATGGACAAGATTGTGTTGCTACTACCAATGTTGTCTACAAAGAAATTTTCAATAATGTGTAAATACAACATGTGATATTATGTTTTTTCCAAGATGGAAAAATTGCTATATATCTACACAAAAATATATCTTCCATACATATGAGTTAGAATAGCAATTGATTCCTATAACTGAGTTACTAGAGAACGAGCATATTTGCGCAATTTATAGAAATCCTAAACAATGATATATAAAATCTCTAAAGTTCCAGCACTGCATGCGTACATCAACACATTAGCTATTAATTAAGCAATTATTTGCTGGAATTCAAACAAGGATAATGTCATAAAACATAATCGATCCAAAACATATCTTCAATTGCACTATATAATATTTGATGTTATAATTTATATAATTATATATAAATTCAAATATTCTTAATATATTATAACAAATCCATTCCGTGCATCGCACGGGTGAAAATACTAGTTGATGTAAAAGTATTACTTTTTTCATCAAATTATTCCCTTATAAGTAATGTTGCACTTATAAATGAAAATATAATACTTTTGATGAAAAATGTAAAAGTATTACTCCGTACGCTTTTCTTCAAAAAAGTATTACATTTGCTAGTATAAATATTTCATATAATCTTGACTCGACCTGTCTCACGGACAAAGATCGATGAGACAGTCTCATAAAAGTTTTATACTCCATATTTGATTTTAATTTATATCTTTCAGTTATTATTATCCTTTATTACTTTTGAAAATTAAATTCAAAACAATTATATATATTTTTAAGATGGCAAAGACCTTGTGTTCAAGCGGCGTGAAGTAACTTTTTTGTGAAGTGACTTTTTCAAATGGACTCAAATATATATATATATATATATATACATATATATATATACATATATATATATATAATGATAAAAGGAAAGGGAAAACCCAAGATTAAACTACACAAGCCACCTGGTACTTGCAGCCTAACTAACACTATCGTACCCTTGAACGACCCTTTGAAGAGCTCTCTGAACTTGTAAAAGTCGAAATTTCAACACTTTTATCCTGCGCTTCTGCTGCACTAATTTCTTGGTTATATGATTAGCTGCTCTAAAATACTACTTGAACTTCCAAATTATACTCCTTACTTTTATTTCTTCACATAAAAATTTGATGTTGACACTTTCTTTGGAACTCACAGAATGAAGATAACCAATCATATCTTGCCACGACAAGGAGTAAAAGTGATGAAATAGAAAATGAGAGTTCTTGTAGTAGAACTCATTCAGTTTTACACATTGTATATGATCCCATTTCTTCTATGCCCTTGCTAAAAGACAAAACGGTATTCAAAACAAATATTTATGTATTATATATCATAACATTCTTTTTGAGTAGTACTTATTCCATTACAATGTAATATCTGTTCATACAAAAAGTCATTACCTACACTAGAGTTTGAACATTTGACGTCCCATGTAGGATAATGTGCCATTAAACTACAAGTTACATGGCATTTGAATGTCATATACTCCGTAATTTATAAAATATGAATGACTTATGCAACATATATATTTTAAAGAGTTTATTATTGAAATGGTCCATCGACTATTCCGAAATTACCAATTTGGTACTCAATAATTTTTTGTGCCCAATTAAGTCATCGACTTTGAAAAATTTAACCATTTTGGTCATCCATTTATTTTACCGTTACAAATCTGTTAAATCATGACCAAATTGGTAATTTCACTATAGTCAAGGGACCATTTCAGTCACTACATGCACAACTTTTCTGAAAAATTAATTACCGAAATGGTCATTTGACTATAGCAAAATTACCAATTTGGTCTCGATTTAACGAATGCCTAACGACAAAATAAACAGAGGACCAAATTGGTTAATATTTTCAAAGTTGAGGACTTAATTGGGCACGAAAAATTGTCGAGGCCCAAATTAGTAATTTCGCAATAGTCAAGGGACCATTTCGGTAATAAAATAAACGTAACTTTAGAGCAATCCAAGTTAGTCGACACTCAACAGTTAATATGATAACTAAATGATTTCAAATTTGTCTTCCAATAAAAATCATTTATTGGTCTTCTTGATTTGAACAAGGTTCTGTAATTTTGATACACCTTTCATTTATTAAAATATTAAATACACTTCACAAGAAATTTGTATAAATCCAATAAAAATAAATATAAAAATATGTACTACCACTAGAAATTTCACATTTAGTGGCAATAGAAGTTGTCACCAAAACTATCGATTTTGGTCACTATTAAAATTAGTGATCAATTTTTGAAGTCGTCACCTGTCGTCACTATATCCCCCGTCACTATTGTAGTTGTGACAACTTTTAGAAAGTTGTCACAATTACTCAAACTTTCGTGACAATGTTTACGGACACTAAAAGTAGTATTTGAGTGCTAACAATAGTGGTCACAATAAATGTACATTTTGTGACCAAATATTTTATTACAAATAATTGATCTAGTGACAACTAAAATCGTTGCAATTAATTATTTGATTGTGACAACACTTTAGTCACAATAGTTGTACTTATTTGTGAGAATTGTTCTTGACACAAAAAATGATTATCAGTGACCTAAAAAGATGTAACAAATAATTACTTTGTTGTGACAATACAATCATGGTAGTAACAAATGTTGTATTTATTTGTGACAAAAGAAGTGAACTCTAAAACAATCATTAGTGTTAACTAAAGTCGTACAACGTAACAATTCAGTTTCTTGTAGCAATCATATTCATCACTAATATCTTTAAAAATAGTGGCAGGGTATTTGTCACTAAAATAATGAAAATTAGTGGTGAAATTTGTGTCACTAAAATAAGTTGAAAAAATGTCACTATTTTCAATCTTAGTGTTTTTATAAGTGGCTGTTTCTTGATTACAATTTTTTTTTTCAAATAATACTAGCCAAATGCACAAAATATAAATTACTTATTTCAAAATTTTGTAATAATTAAATGTTTTAATTTAATTATTATCTGGAATAAAATAATTCATTATGCAAATATTACTCTTCAAATTAAAATATATATAAAAGAAAGACCTCATTGTCTAACAAATATATGTTGTAAGAAATACAACCTAAAGTAAAAACTAATATATAAACTATATTAAAGGAAGAAAGGAGAATGGATATTATTGAAAAATGAAATTAAACTGCCAAGTCAGTAGTTTTAATAGGCATGCATATCCCAAGTCAGTACTTTTCAAGCGCCTCCAGGATTTGCAGTAGCGACAAAGGAGAAGCAGCAGCATCGGAAAGAAACGTTGGACCGGGATATAACCATAGAAGTCGGCGACTTAGTGATGCACGACCACCATTCGCATCTGTGATACTATAACTAGCATGCTGGCTAAACGTTGATCAATTAATTCTGCAACTCATAGCTTCACTAGTCCGGTACATGAATTATATGAAGATTAGTCTAATGCATGCAAATGGGACCTACACGTATGAATTATATGAAGATTAGTTTAATACATGCAAATGAAGATTAGTTTAATGCATGCAAATGAAGATTAGCCTAATGCAGTAAGTGGAGGAAAACAATGGAGCTACAGCCACACGTTCCTATAGTAATGCTCCTTATTTTTAGGATTATTTTCCTATAAATTGGCACCTTGTAATAGCAATCAAAGTGAAGTTTTCAGACACAATTGAGAAATATTCTACTTAGAAGAAAACTTCAACAAGCTGAACGGAGGAAAATTCGAAGTGGTACGACTTCAACGAATAAAATTGGAAAATCATGTTAGTTACAATTTGTGTAATTTGTAGAATTATTTCAAATTGTAATTCTTTATTTTCTAGGAAGTTACTTACAAGATTAGTGGTTTAAATATGTGTTAGTCCTAGTTTGTGTAATTCATTGAATCTTGTAAAGTGTAAAAACTTAGAGTTGCGCTTGGCTGAAAAGCATTTTGGGCGTGGCCCCGCAGAATAGAAGGCAGTCTCCAATTGCGTTATCAAATAACTGTGTTTATAATTATTTGTCTCTTATTCTTCAATACCTTCTAAATTTATTTTTGAGATTGGTTTTTGTGGAAATTAAATTCGGTATTGAACGTACATCCTTGCATTATAAACTAACAATTGGTATCAGAGTAGTGTCGCTCAAATTACTAGCGAGATCCTAGGGATACTCGAGTTATATTTTGCAGGATGGAAGAGAGGGCATCAATTTCAAGGCCTCCATTATTGAAAGGTGTCAGCAATTATGCTTTTTGGAAGGCAAGAATGAGGGCGTTCATAAAGTCGCTAGATGAGGAATGTTGGGATTCTATAGAAAATGGTTGGACCCCACCGACGATAATTGAACAAAATGAGATAAAGAAAAAACCAGTGATCAGTTGGACATTTGAGGAGAAAAGGCTATCATCAGCAAACAATAGAGCCTTGAACGCAATTCATAGCGCCATGAGTTCAGACTAATTTATGCTTATATCCGCCATAGATTGGGCAAAGGATGCATGAGATGCACTAGAAACTCATTTTGAAGGTTGGATCTTTGAAAGTATCCAAAATACAGATGCTCATGTCCCAATATAAGAGTCTACGGATGGAGGAAACAAAAACTGTCTCAGAGTTCAGTGCTCATGTCAAAAGCCTTGCAAACAATGCTTTCAACCTAGGGGAACCATTTGATGAAGAAAGGATGGTTCGTAAGGTGTTGCGGTCTCTACCTCCAAAGTTTAAAATGCAAGCAATTACTATTAAACAATCTACAGACTTGAAAACATTCACACTAGATGCATTGATGACCAATCTACCATCCTTAGAGATGGAATTAGACGAGGAAGACAAGTATTCGAAGAAAAACAAGGGAGTAGCTTTTGGTGTAACTACACAGAATACTGGCTCAGATTCTGAATCTGATGAGGCCATGACACTGTTAACCAAGAAATTTACAAAGTTTCTGAAGAAGGCTAGAGGTCAAGGAAAGACCAGAGGATCAAATTCAAGAAATGAAGGAAGCAATCAAAAACAAAATAGTGTGGGCGCCGACTGTAAGATTAACACATGCTCTTCACATACAGTACTATAATTAAGGTTTAACAGATATACCTGGCTCCATGGTTTCACTGCAGATGCTTCAAATGGAGACTTGGTTTCTCCCTCCAGACCCTGAGCCTTCCCTTAGTCTAAGAACTCTGATGGAGAGAGAACTTTGTTTTTTGCAGAAAGTTGGAGAGAGGACCAGAGCCTCTGAATGGTTGATAAACCATCTCATAGTTCCATCAACGTGAGTGGTTATCTGAGCAGTTGAAACTGCTCCTTATTTTATCTAACCAATAACATAATTATTATTATTAAATTTAAATAAACATTTATGAGCCATAGAAAATAATAAATCATAAATCATATAATAATAATGATAATTATTTTAACATTCTCCCACTTGGCTCATAAATCATAAATTTAATAATGAACGTGAAACATAATACGCATAGTATAAGCTAATTCTTTCGTTACATTGGTCAGAACATAAACCATTATTTAGTTAGAAACTAATATGAATCATGGCGGTAATACGTCACTAATTTAACGCAGTCTCTTCCATGTATCACAATATTAATTTCAAACTTAATAAGACTCATAATGATATTTTCCATAATGGTCCACAATAATGTCTTTGTCAAAGACAAATCCCGTTCATATTGACATAAAACATTCATGTATATATACTTCAAACTAAACAGGATACTTAATACAGAAACGAAATTATATTGAGCTCCAAGTATCAAATATATAAAAACACAAACCTTAACATAATGTTAACAATTTTCAATAATGCCCATTCTCTCAACATGCTCATTAAATGCCTTTGGTGGCAAGGCTTTAGTTAATGGGTCTGCAATCATTAATCTAGTGCTAATGTGTTCAATTGATACCCTTCGTTCCCGAACATCTTCTTTAACGGCAAGATACTTCAAATCAATATGTTTAGCACCACTTGTATACTTGTCGTTTTTAGAAAAGAAGACTGCTGCGACATTATCACAAAAAATTTTCAGCGGCTTGGCAATACTGTCGACAATTCCAAGTCCTGAAATAAAATTCCGCAGCCATAACCCATGATTTGTGGCCATAAAACATGCCACAAACTCAGCTTCCATAGTGGATGCAGCAATGACTTCGCACTTTTCCAAGAGATAGCCCCCTCGGCTAAAAGGAACAGATATCCAAATGTGGACTTCCTCGTGTCCAAACACCCGGCAAAATCTGAATCCGTGTATCCTATGACCTCAAGGCGATCGGACCGCTTATAAGTAAGCATGTACTCGTTTGTGCCTTGTAAGTATCTCAACACCTTCTTTGCAGCTTTCCAGTGATCCATACCAGGATTGCTTTGATATCTACCAAGCATCCCGACAGCAAAGCTAATGTCTGGTCGGGTACATGTTTGAGCATACATCAAACTCCCAATGACAGATGCATGGCATAAGGAATATTTTCCATTTCCTTTCGCTCCAATTCATTCTTAGGGCATTGCATAAGACTGAACTTATCTCCCTTCTAAATTGGAGCAATAGACGCAGAGCACTTTTCCATTCTAAATATTTCTAAGACTTTGTTGATATATGCTTTCTGAGACAGTCCTAACACTCCTTGTGATCTATTTCGGAATATTTCAATTCCAATCACAAAGGATGCCTCACCCATATCTTTCATTTCAAAGTTCTTAGAAAGAAACATCTTGGTCTCATGCATTAAACCAAGATCATTAGTAGCAAGCAAAATATCATCGACATATAGAATCAAAAATATAAACTTGCTCCCACTGACCTTCAGATATATACACTGATCAACAGTGTTTTCCTTAAATCCAAAGGTCATTACAGTATCATTAAACTTAAGATACCATTGTCGAGAAGCTTGTCTAAGTCCGTATATCGATCTGTTAAGTTTACACACCATGTGTTCCTTTCGTTCAACTGAAAAACCCTCAGGTTGGTTCATGTAAATTTCTTCTTCTAAATTCCCATTCAGAAAGGCTGTTTTCACATCCATTTGATGTAACTCTAAGTCATAATGAGCTACTAGTGCCATAATTATTCTAAATGAATCTTTCTTTGAAACCGGTGAAAATGTTTCATTGAAATCAATACCATCTTTCTGAGTAAAATCTTTGGCAACAAGTCTGGCCTTGTACCGTTCGATATTGCCATTTGANACGCCTTGTTCGTTTATATTGTTTGTGCTTTGTTAACCTCGTTGTTTTGCAGCTTGCGGCTCGTCTTCCGGGTAAGCCTTAATCGCTTTTAGTTAAGTTGCTTTGTTCTAGTTTTGCTTGGAGCCTGCCTTAGATTAGGAATGAGTAGTTAGTTGGTACGAGACGTTGGATAGCACCGTGTGCATTTCAGCAATCAGAAGGTGGGCGGCTCGTCAAAGAAGGCTAATCCCTCGTGGTTTGGAGTCAACGACAACGGCCTACGTTCTTTGGGAGTGGCGTCTTCGCGCGTGAAGCATCGTTTGCAAGATCTTCGTTAACCTCAAGACTTGAAGAACGGGTTCGTGCAGCTGAAGTTCGACACAAGATGAAGAAAGCAACTGGAGCTCGAAGACCGAAGACGCGAAGACCCTCGGCCTTGAGGGAACGACAATAGCGGGTGCTGGCACGTCAAGAAAGAGTTAAAACATGCCAAGTAGGAGTTGTCAGACCGGCCACGAAGAGTCTTGTGCAAGCACTCGAAGGAAGGAACCTCGGTGGCAAGGAGGAAATAGAGGGTGTAACTAGGCAAGTTAGTGAGCGACGAAGCAACCGAATATCGAGGTCAAATCGTCAAAAGATCAAGACCAACGGAAGTGAACCTAAAGGCTAGCTTAATCCTCGGGTATCCTAAGGAAGAGTTATCTGTACTCGCGTTTCGTCAAAAGTAAGAGTTAAAGCACGCCAAGTGGAAGCTTCCGGATCAGCAATGAAGAGTCTCGTGCGAGCTAAACTCGGAGTTAACGTTGCCTGAAGAATGCAACCGAGGTCGTGATTCGCGAACCTTAAGGTAGTCCTACCTACCCCTGAAGCGACAACAAAGGAGCAAGCTAGAAGTGCAACCTCCAAAACAAGGAAGATCAAGTCAAGAAGAAAGGAGCACTTGAACGCTTAAGATCCCCGAAGATAAGAAGGAACGCCGTAAGCAAGTGGTGTATGGCTCCGTGAAGTGGATCTCGTGTAACCTCTTCGGTGCACCTTGAACGTGGTTTCTCGTGCAAGAGCTTCAAGGAAGTAACCTCGGTTTCTAAAGATCACTATTACCCATAAGCGAATATCCTTTCAAAATCGGACGATACCTTTCTAATCGAATCTAACCTATCTTTTCATAAAGCTCCCTCAAAATTCTTTCGTTCTGCACCAATCAGTCATCAGCAACTCATCACCTTCAGCCTCTTTTGGAGTGATAAGGTTTATGCGAACCGTAGTTTACATGTAGAGCTTGTTCGAATCTCAAGTTAGCGTTGCGTGGGGAGCAAGTCAAGATCCGTCAATCAATCAAAGTGTCGTGATCGAATCGCTAAGCCGTGGGAACCGCTTAGAGTTGAGAGACTTCCTTATTCTTCTTAAAACCGAATCCTTCACAGTTCCTTGCAATCCTAAGTACCATACTCATTGAGAAATCCCCTCTATCTGTTGTAATCTTCATTCCTATATCCTTGTGGAAACCAAATCCTCCTCGCCTCCTCGAAATCCCAATTACCCATCCATTAGGAAATCCCTCCTCTTTATTCTAATCAGTATTCTATCTTCTCTTGGAAACTAAATTCTCTTTGTTTCTTGGAACTCTAAATGCCTTCTTGTTGAAACATCCCTTCTGCCTATTCTAACCTCTTTCTCATTTTCACTTGGAACTGAACTCCTCTTTTCCCTTGGGAAGGTGCACGCCCTATTGCTAAGGAATCTTTTCTATCTTATTAGATCTCCTTGCAATCGTCCCTTACATTCAAATTCCTCTCACTCCCTTGGAAATGGTATATCCTTCCGTTCAGACAACCTTTCAGTTTATCTCATTCTTCTCCCATTTCAGAATTGAGTTTCCCTCTCCCTTTGACGAGTTAAATACCCTACCGTTGACAAATCATGTCGCCTTCCCAAACCCTGTTCTTAATTCCTCTCGAAACCTAATTTCTTTCACCTCTCGGAGTAAGATAAATACCCTATCATTAAAGAGTCCTTTCCATCTTTCTAGACCTCATTACTATCATCCCTTGAAACTGAACTTCTCACATTCCCTTGGAAATTGTATGCCCTCTCGCTGAAGCATCCCTTCAGTTTATTTTAAGTCTCATTTTGATCTACTTTCGAAATTGAACTTCTTTCTTCCCTTAAAAGAATTGAATACCATGTCACTGACAAATCATCTCTGTCTTTCAAAATCCCGTTCGTAACTCATCTTGGAACCTGATTCTTCCCTTTCCTTGAGAAAGTCGAATAATCTGCCGTTGAGAAACTCGTTCTGCGTTTTCAATCTCATTCTTATCTTCATTCAAATCGAATCTTTTCTTACCTTGAAGAGCTGAATACCTTATCAATGACAAACCGTTTCTGTCTTTCGAAACCTTATTCTTAATCCCTTTTGGAATCTAATTTCCTTCTTTTCCTCGAATAAGTAAATACCCTATCATTGGAAAACTCCTCCTGTGTTTTCAATCTTGCGCATATCCGTTCTCGAAGTCAAGTTCTTTTCGTTCATTCTCTTTTGTTCAAAGAACTTGATACTCCCTTGAATTGAGAAATTCGTGTGACCACGACGAACCTCGTTCTCATTTCTTTCAAGCCGAGTTCTTCTCTTTCCTTAGGAAACGTGGCATTTCCTTTTATTGAAAAGTCATCCTCATCCTCTCGAACGTGGTTCTTGTTTGCTTCCTGAAAATGTCTTGTGCAAGATGGCAATCCTATCTCCTAAGCTGTAACCTTGATAACCCTTGACTCTATTCTTAACCAATGTTGTCATTAGACCTTACACCATAAACCTTTCATTCTCCTTTTTCCGTTGGGTCAAATTTTCAAAACCGGGCGTATACTATATATTCTTTTCCCTATATATATATACACTACCGTACTCGTTCTAACTCTCTGTCCCCAAAA
>CM008334.1:11173955-11184991 GCA_002525835.2 Ipomoea batatas | reverse complement strand
AACTACACTCTCACTTGCAATTCCACCCTTCACCACACTCAAATCTTATGCATGAATCTATCTAGTAAACGCCTGAACGATTGACACCCCTCCACGTCCCTCCTTCGAGACCGACACTCGAGAAGTCATTGACCTTTCGTTTTATGATACAAATATCTTTTGACACTCCAACCCCTCACAAAACCGCAATGTCAAAATGGCGCCCTTGCCGGGGAGGGCAATAGGTTGTCATATGTTTTTGTTTACTTTGATTGCTTGAATGCTAGATTTGAGAAATGTTAATCCATTCCACTTAATTTTGTTTTGTTTTTACTTGTTTTTGCTACTAACCCATTTGACTACTTCTAGTCAATTGTGGACATCTTCGTTTCATTGATAATTTCACTAGGTGAATGCACACGAGAGCAAAAGGAAATCAAGGTTTACTACCCTACATTCCCGAAATTAACAGAGCAACTAGAATGAAAAATAACCAAGGATCACAAATGGCTTCATCAAGCGCAACTAGAAACCCACAAGGAAGAAGCACAACAGTACCAAATCCACCCGCAGTTCCAATTAATCCGCAAGTACCAATTAATCATGAAGAACCAATCGTGGAAGAACCGCAAGCCAACAGAGCAGTTAATCAAGAGAACTTCGTGAAGAGGAATATTATGGAAACCCTCAAGAACCACAAAGATCAATCGCAGATTACATGACTACGGATTTTAACATGCACAACTCGATCTATGTACCTCCAATGGAGAATGTCAACTTTCACGTGCATCCAACTATTCTCACACTGGTTCAAAATAGTCAATATTCGGGATTACCATCTGAAGATCCCAACGCAAACATCACAAGATTTATAAGAGCATGTGGGATGTACAAACAAGAAGGCATTAACGAGGAAATAGTTCGATTGAAGTTATTCCCATTTTCAGTCATAGGAGAGGCAGCACGATGGTTGGAAAGCCAAGATGACAATCATTTTAGAACATGGCATTAGTTGCATCGAGAATTCATGAACGAGTTCTTTCCCATTACAAAGACTATGAGGATTAGAAGGCTTATACAGGAATTCAAGCAAGGGAAATTCGAAAGTTTGGGAGAGGCTTGGCGAAGATTTAAAGTTCTTAAAAGGCAATGCCCACAAGTTCTGATGCACCCCTGGGACATGATTAGCTCATTCTATGGAGGGTTGACAGATGAAGGAAAGATGTCACTTGACTCATCATCCAGCGGTGCCTTTGTCTCTTTAACTTTGCGAGAGGCTGAGGAATTAAACGAGAGAATATCTAAAAATACATCCAGTTGGTATGAACGACGAGGAGATCATGGAGGAATTTATGAAGTTGATAATCGAGTGGCAAGTGAGGCCAAAATCGAAGCAATGAATCACGAAATCAAGAAGCTGCAGGCTATGGTAGAAAAGATGGAAGGAAAACCAAAGCCTTGTATGGCATTGGCACTTTATTGTAATATCTGTGAAGGACCTCATGACACTAATATTTGTACTTCTACATCCGCATCTGAACAAGTCGAGGCTGTAGACTATCAAAGGAACTCCAACTTCAATGCTTATGGACAAATCCAAAGATCAAACAACAATTGGAAACAGGGAGAGGGTTGGAACAATAACCATAACGATGGATATCAAGCTCAAAGACAATACAATTATGGACAGAAGCCTGCATATGGACAGACTGATAAAAACAGACTGATATACAATCAAAACCAAGGAAATGGAAATCAAATGACTCAGTTCAGGCCGCAATATGACTCTCAGCTTGATTTTACTCAACAAAGAAGGGATGACATCTGTGAGGTAGATGAAAGGCTTACAAGGACGATCATGGAACTCAAAAATGATCGGGCAAATCTGAAACAAGAAATTACTCAAGAGATTAGGCAAGAAATTTCTAGTCTTCGTCAAGAATCGAAGGCTACACTTAAGACAATCGAGAATCAAATCTCTCAGATGTTTAAGATGATGTCATATCGACACTACGGACAACTCCCGAGCAACATTGAAAATAACCCAAAGGAGAGAGTCACGCTATTGATGCCAAAGAAGAAACACATGAGAAATGTGATCCAATGGATGTTATCTGCGGAACTTGCCAATGTAAGGTAGATGACCGAAGGAACAAGACTACCTCTTGTAGTCTTAATCTTGAATTGAAGAATGCAAGTAGTGCATGCACCATATCCATGAAGGAACGCAAAAAGGAAACCACTTCGGAAGAATGCCCGAAAAAAAAGGAACTACCAAGAGACAACATCAACAGCTCAGAAGGAAAAGAAACAGCTCGAGAAGGTAAATTTAAGGCTTTTATTCGGAAATTATTTAATAGTGAAGAATTCCGTGAGTTGTTTGAGAATGACATTGGTGACAATTTTACATGTTTAAGCCAAGAATCTTCGGCTTGTTTGACGAAGGGAAACCACAGAAAGAAGGGTGACCCTGGAGCTTTATTGGTTCCATGCTCTATACAGAACATGGAACCTAGAAACACTCTTGCTGATCTTGGTGCTTATATCAATGTCATGTCTTTAAATCTTTTTGAAAAATTGAACCTACCATGCTTGAAACCGACAAGGCTGACTCTACGTTTAGCTGACGGAACCACCCGGTATCCTGAAGGCTTGGCGGAAGATGTCATAGTAAGAATATGGAAATTTCTTGTGCCTGTCGATTTTATTGTCTGTAAGATGGGAAATGATGATCCCCATGAATCCTTAATTCTTGGAAGAGCATTTCTGGTTACTTGTCGTGCACGAATAGATGTTAGTTCAGGAGAAATCACCCTGAGATTCAAAGGACAAACCAAGAAGGATGACAAAGAAAAAGCAAAAGAAGGAGCTGATGACAAGGAAAGGGCAAAGATCAAACCAAAAACGAAACCAAAACCGAATTAGAAGAATGATAAGCTTACCTGGAAGAACACGTGGCTACCAAAATGCTTTCTACCCACTACCAAAGAATATGGTTGAATCAAAACCAATGTATGATGCGTCTAGCCAAGGACGTAAACCGTGGCGCTGCTTGGGAGGCAACCCAAGATTTTAATAAAATGCTTTCTATTATTGCAGTACTTTCATTTTAATGTTATTGTTCTAATAAATTGCCACAATCATTTGGAACCATGTTTTGAGGACTAATTTGTAGGATTCGAGACTAGAAATTGCTTTGGAAGAGCTTAAATTGGATATAGGTATGGAAGGGAAAGCCAAAATTCAGAAGAAAACGATGCGGTAGACCTCCACGGGGCTCACACGAGTGCAATCGTGCGTGGGAACAAAACAGAGAGCCCCCACGCACGAGCACACGCGTGTTGCCCGGCGTGGGAGCGAGGCAGAGAGCCTCCACGAGCGGTCACACGCGTGTGACCGGCGTGGAAGGGCTCTACGGGTTTAAAACCTTTGCTCGGCCTTTCCACCCTATTTTACTCCCAAAACTTGTTTTCTCTTCTCTTCTCCACGCAAGGTAGAACCCAACTCAAATGTTTGAACACACTTTTCACTTTTTACCATTAAAGAGGATTAAACATCAACATCAAGGTAAATTTTCATCTTCTTTAACTTTTATCCTTGAATATTCATGAGTTTGGAAGTGCTTGAATGTGAAATTTAGTTTACCTTGCCTAGCATGATTTTGAATGTTTAAGTTGGTCACAATGCTTTATAGAACTATCCTTTGATGTTTTCTTTCATTATTGATGGTTACATTGATGGATTGTTATATCTTTTTGAACTTCAAATATGAACACCAATGATGAACAAATGGGTTTATTAGATTTCTTGTTGAAATTATGAAATTGATGCTTGATTTGATGATTAAACTTGTTATAGAACTATTCTATGTCATCAATTTGATTTTTCACACGCTACATTGCCCAAATTGAATTTTCAATTTCAAACCCTAATTTTGGAAATTTGGGGAAGAAGATGAAGTTGACTTTTTGAAATTCTTGACTTTTGTAGTTGACTTCTTATTTGATTATCAAATTGACATATCTTATGATGAATTCATGTATGTGTGTGATAATGGAATGATATTGTTGATATTCTTATGATAGAATTGCCCATAATATAGGGGAAACTATGGCAAAATTTTCGAAAATCCTTAACCCTATATGTTTTAATTCCATTATTTTGACAAGAAATTTTTATACAAATAAAATGGTGACTTATTCAAAGACCATGAATCATAATATCTATATTTTGTAGGATGGGACGTCATAAAGAGATAGCTAAGAAATCTAAACATGACAAAGGAGAATCAAGTAGATCACGGACGCGACAGCAAGCTACAGCTCAGCAAGCTATACAGGAACCGGGATCGAGGTCATTAAGACACTTGACTCCCGTTCAACTTGCAACAGTAGACCACTACAAGGGAAAACAGCTTTGTGTCGGCCATTTCTTTGAGGACAATATTTTGAGGGAATTCGGTTGTTTGAATGAGGTAAACGAACTCTTGAGGCACCAGCAGCTCCGCCATCTTTTTCAGTGGAGAGGACTTACTTATGCACCGGTGACCTATGAATTCTTAGCAACCCTGAACATCAAAAAAGAAGTCAACGATGCTAGGGAGTCCATCTCATTTACTCTCTTCGGCAACCAGTACAACATGTCCGTTAACACTCTAGGTGTTACCCTCGGTTTCCATGATGAGACAAGCATCTCTATGCCTTACTTCAGAGATTACAAGGAAGACTTTGATTCTGATGAAGCTGCTAGAAGATACTAGAGAAGCATCACCAATAATGCCCTGTACAACTCTTCGAATCTAAAAGCGAAGCTCATAACCCGAAATGCTTTGAAGGCTATCAGATTAGCCTTTGCCATAAATCTCTCCGGCCGAACAACAAACAGAAACAAGGTATACCGGCAAGATTTATTCTACATGTGGTGCATGGAGAATAATATCGGTATCAACATGGGCGTGCAAGCTAGAAAATGGCTCCAAACCCAGCAAAAGACAAAGGTTCAGACTGTATTCATTGGACCTTTCATGACTAAGCTGTGTTATGGGTTGGGCCTACTGCCTCAGTTGATAGGCGAGAGATCGGATGGTTGCGCGATTCCTTTCACAGTGGGTGAGTTCTTTGCTGCGGAGTTGAGGCTTGGGGGTGATGATGCACCTGATTTGAATGATTCTAATGATGAAGAGGACGAAGAAGAGAATGAGGAGGAAGAAGCTGCGCAGGAGCAGGGCCCTACTCCCATGGACTGGGATACAGCACAGACCTTTCACAGGTAGCTCCATGATGAGCAGATGACTTTTTGGCGAGAGCAGCGCACATGGCAAGAAGGCCAGTTCACTTCTGTATTCGCACGACAGGATAGGCAGGATGAGCAGTTCTTAGCATTCCAAACTAATCAGAATGAAGAGCTTCTTCGTATGAGAAGAGCAGTTGACGAGAATGCTAGGATGATTCAAGACCTTCAGGCTCAATTTCAAAGCCAGTTCCACCCTCCGTCCTTCGGCGATCAGTGATGCCACCTTAGTCCCTTCTCGATCTTGACTTCTGACTAATAATTGATTCCCATAACACTGGTTACTTTGATTGGTGGTCCCATGAGAGCAATAGGTGCCCTATGCGCGGGGTGCCGACTTTTATTCCTTTATCTCTTTACCTTACTATTACTTTATCGCTTTCTTTTATCGCATTATTTCATTTATAACTGCTTTACTTTTTCGCATTTCTATTCGAATATTCTTATGCTTTGTTATCTAAGTTTTTATTGCTTTTATATTTCTACTATTATTGTTATTGCTTTTATATTTCTTTCAGTTTATAATAATTGAATAGTACTCCAAAAACCCTTTTTGTATGTTATGTCTCCGTTTCTTATAGAGCATATATAACGGGAGCAGACCTATGCTGGAAGCTAAAGTGTGGAAAAAGGGATGCATACTTGGTTTATCCTCTTATTCCTTTTCTAATTTCAAGCCCCGTTTTTTATCTTTAAAGTGTGGAAATATCTTCTTTATAGCTTTGTGTACTAGTATATTAGAGTTTGCCATAACTAATAGGATTGTTTGATGCATACCCTTTATCCCAGAGCAATTTCCAAAGTGTGGAAAGGGATTTTTATTTGTCTATCTTTAGAATCCCAGTTTTGATCCTTTACCTTGTGCGTATAGAAACATCGAGGACGATGTTTGCTTTAAAGTGTGGAAAGGACGCACTTCATGCTTAACATGTTTACATGCTTAGTTTAGAAGTAAAGCTCTTGGGAATAATAAGCGGGTGCATTTGCAGTTTTGAAAAGAGAGTTATTATTTGTGTTATCTAGGGAGAATTTTGAATAGATGCCTAAAAATTTTTACTCTCGAAATATCTTTGAGGAAGGTACTTTTCGCACCCATGAGAGAGTTTAGAGCCAAATAAGTTTATATTCTTGACTGCTTTCATGATGTTCACCTCTTATTTACGTAGGACCTTAGTCAAGGATCTCTCGAAGTGAGAGTGTGCACTTTTTAATTTGAGAAGGATAAAACTAGCAAGGCCCGGAATTGAACTAACCTTGGTAGGGCATGGGGCAAAAGGAGAGCCTTATGGTGAGCTTAATGAGAAAACAAAACCCTTGAATATTAAATAGAAAAAGGCATGAGGGGTTGACACGAGGAGGAGTCGAAAAGGCGAAAGGCCAATCACCTAAGAGTTTAAAAATTGAGGGAAGCCAATTCGTTGGGTTGTGTCCAAACCATAGTCTTCGGTAAGCAAAAAGCTTTATCTGGAGTCGGTTGTTCACATAAAAAGATCCCAAGAATTGAGAAAATAGAGCTGAGGTGAGCCGCTTTGCTAGGATTCGAGTACCCATTGCACTGACCTTCGAAAAAGCATGGATCTCCATGTGAAGTCGGGTGTCTCGATGACGTTATCCTAGGAAGTGAGAAGAAAGAGGGACCGCGCTAAGCCAAAAGCGGTGAGTGGTCCATGCCCCTACCCTTATTTACATTTACGTTGGGCTTTGGCGTATAAGGATGGAAAGTTGATTAGCTAGTGCACATCGTTCTCACTAGTGAAGATCGGCTAGAGGCCTTATTTAAATAAAAGGTGAACCAAAACTTTGGAAATGCATGCTTGCGTATGGTGCGAGGAGTGTGATCCCTTGTTTTATTTATTCTTATCTACGAAAGGTTTTTATTTCCCGAAAATATTTCTTGAGTTCCTGGCATCTTACCAAAATCCTTTGTAGATAACACAAATGATTTCCCCCGTTTCAACAGTCTTAGACACCCATTATTTTGACTTGCTAAAAGCTTTATTTTGCATGAGAGAGTATCTCGGAGACTTATATGCTTAGAGAGTAAAACTCTTGCTTGAGGACAAGCAAGAAATAAAGTGTGAAAAATTTGATAAGACTCCGAGATACCCTTATTTTAGGCACATTTTAGGGTGTTTTATCGCATCTATAGCATTCTTTATCTGGCAAATTATATGAATAAATGCTTGAAAATTACTAACTGGTGCACAAAAGTTATTCTTAGCTTAAAAGAAGCAAAACAGGAGCCCCGGAAGCATATAGGACCAAAAGATGAGCTAAAAGCGCAAACCAGGCAAAAGCGGAGCCCCGGAGGACTGATCTGGAAGGCCACACGCGTGTGAGTAAGCGTGGAAACTTTCCAGAAGCTTCCCACGCACGCTCACACGCGTGTGAGTGGCGTGGAGGCATGATGCGCGAAATTTCTCTAGGGTTGTCATTTCGGAGAGTATTTAAACCCCTTTGATGAATTTTCAGGAGAGGATTTTGCAGATTTTTAGTCTTCATTTTTCTTTGCACAGCTTTCTCCATTTTTCTTAGTTTTTATATTAGATCAAGCTCCATTGTAGAAGACAACAAGCTTGGATTGAAGATCTTCTTCTCTCTAGGTGATCTCTATTACATTTCTATATTTTTAGTTGTCTTGTTCTTGGATTGAATTAGCTTTTACTTTCATTTCATATCATGAGTAGCTAATTTCGTCTAGGGATTTGGATTGTGTGATTGAATATTGCTCTTGTGATGATCTTATTTCTATATCTTGGATCTATGAGTTTGTGTTGATGGATTATCTATTCTTGTCTTTTGATTGTTGTTTTGTTTGGATCTTGTTTGGATTTGGCCAATCTAGATGAGAGATTGAGCTCTTGACTCTTTCATGTCTTTGATTAGAGTTAGGATTTGAAGCTTTACACAATCAAAGTTCCTATGGACTTCTTAAGAATAGTACGATGGTGTGTAGCTAAAGTGTTTGATAAAATGTCTCTTAGAACTTTGGATGCTTGTAGGCACTCCTAAGTCAAAGAAGCCTTAGTACACAAGGTAGAAAAGGACTAAGACAACACACTCTAGAATAGACCATATCCTAGCAATCCTAATCCTTGACCTTAGACTCTCACTATGCAATATTCATGAACACTATCCAATCCCTACCCCTGTAACACCCCGCATTTTTTCCTTATTATTATTTTAAATATAAATATTTAAAATACGGGGTTATTTTCGTAAGTAATTATTTAAATGTTTATAAGTATCATTATTTTTCCTACGGGCTATGGACAAGTATTTCGACAAATTACTATTGGTACATTTAAATAGTCAAAGCCCAATATATCTATATATATATATAGATTCATACTATATTATGGGCCATGGACCCAAGGAACTATTTTTAAAGCTAGACTAAAAATATGATTTATAATACTACTCTAAGCCCATAATTCTTATTATATGTATATGATATCTATAAGTTATCCTTAAGCCCAAAGATAATTAAGTCTTGACCCAACTACTAATTATAGCCTTGGCCTAGCCCATTTTTGGAAACCTTACCCTAAATGGGCATCACACTTATAGGAAATGTAGATGGAATATAATTCATTCTTTCCTTTCCCTTTCACATTTTTCCGTTCTCTGCTTCTTTAGTAGTAAACCGTAGCTGAGGCTTTAGGGAGTAGCGTGGGGTGGCGGCGGCACCTTGGGATTTCCGGCTGCGGCGTCACGACAGGAGGTGTTGATGAAGGTGATCGACGGCAGAGCAGCGACGATGGCGTTCTCCCTTCTTGCGATGAGGCAACGGCGTCATCCCCTCCGTTCCCAGCGTCGAACGGCGCAAACGGAGCAGCACCCTTGGATCTCTGTTCGTCGGCAACAGCGAGCGGGCGGGACTAGCAGCAAGGTGATGTCTTTTCCGTTCTCCGGTGGTTGGGCTCTCCTCTCGACAAGGGCGACGGTCCGGCGAAGCCTCCTCGCCAAACGCCAGCAGCAACAGACGACGGCAACGGCAGAACAGAGCAATGGTGTTCGAAGGTAGCGGAGCACCCTGGCGACCTGGGCATCCCCGCCATCCACCTCCGTTCGGCCAACGACCGCGACGCCTGTGGCCTTGGTCTCTCTCCGGCGACGAGGCAACGGTAGGGAGCAAGTGAGGAAGCAAAGTTGGTGCATCCCCGGTGCTGTGTGAGTAAGTGTTGCGGCGGTAGCCGGTGGCGGGGGTGGTGCTTCCGTGAGAAGCCGCCGCAGGTATTCTCCTCTCGGTGTGCAGCTAGGGCGACGACGAGTGACCACTTAAAGACCTCCGTCTTCTCCTCCGTCTCCTTTCCCTGACGTGCCTTTGGAGCCAATGCACGACATAGCGTCGTTCTTTGCATGGGAAGCAGCAGCGGGTTCCAGGAACTGCCTTCTACCTTCGGTGCGACCTAATGGCAACAAGAGACCGTGTGGCGTGGTGGCAGAGCTTTCACACTTTGAATCAAAGGGCGTGGGATCGAACCCCTGAGGGCGCATGGGCTAGCTTATTGGTTCTTTTAAGGTAATAGTATGGTTTATTTAATTAAGCTTATAGTTTTAGTATTAGTTATAATATCATAGATTAAGTTTAGAATTTGTATTAGTGGTCATATCCTCGTTTTGGTGATAGATAGTAATTAGATTAGTATGGTTCATATGGTTATGTTACGTTAGCCTCTAGCATGGATTATAGGTAATAATTATAATGGATCGAGTAGGGATATTAATATCGTTGTAAATAGTAATGGTATTAGATTATATTAATTCTTCAGGTTCACAATTATGAACTAGCTTATGGGATGAGCTTTGAGTTTGGTGTTACGCTTTTGGATTAAATACGCTTCAAAGGTAACCACTATGTCCATCAAAATCTATTTTTACACTCTCAATCTATATGATATTATTTGGTGATTGGAAATCCTGAAATTCCTTGATTATTAACCTATTATTGATTGCGTTGGTTGGATTCATGGACTTGTGTCTTGATCCCTTGTCTATTGATGCATATGATCATTTGTTGGTTTGGATTTCCATATTATTTGGCCTCTGTTAGATGAAATGTTGGTATTGTGATCTGACTTGTGTATGCTGGGACATTTCTTTGTATTCTGAGCTGAGTCTGATTCGGTGTGTGGGAATTGCTCTCGCGGGGCACTCTAGCGGGATAATGTAACCGCTGGGGTCTTCTGTAAGAGTAAAGTAGTAGTGGTTGGTAGAGGTGAGTGATCCGTTGTTTGTTTCCTCCTTTGTTCTGGAGTTTGTTGGAGTATTCTATTGGATATTTTTCCTTGATTCTGAGTATTTATTCATACCTCTTAGTCTATTATATGAGTCCATTATTTGGTTGGTTGAATCCTTGATTTTGTTATTTGGGAGTTGGTTGGTGTTCATATCTGAGATGAGCACTCTGAGTGATGGTTCTTGGGCTGAGTTGAGTATGAGTATGGGTTGTGGATCATTGAGTACCTTTTGGAGGTTGATGGGTGATGTGACACCCCAACCTCACACAGGCTGAGATAGATAAAACTTAACACAACAGCTGCCTATCTCAACCAAAACCATAACATAGCGGAAGCGAATTTAAACTTAAGGGCGTCATGCTACATCAAGGTATAAACACAGCCTAGATGCACAGGCTAACCATAAAAACGAACTAAGCTGTCATATATATATAAACCGAAATAAATCCTCAAGTCATAATCAAAAGTACCCAAATCACTAATCAAGAGTATATAATAATATCTCAAGGCGCACAGGCCCAAAAC
>CM008334.1:11163212-11173615 GCA_002525835.2 Ipomoea batatas | reverse complement strand
GATTACCCCTGTGATTGGACTTAGGTCCCTGTGATTGGACTTCGGTTCCTGTGATTGGGTTCATTACCCCTGTGATTGGACTACGGTCCCTGTGATTGGACTTCGGTCCCTGTGATTGGGCTCATCACCCCTGCGTACCAGATTTCTGGATTCTGACTTCTGACTGTGGTTGGGTTTGGTTTGGTGATTGGTATGAGGTTTGGAGATTGGAGTTGGGAGTTCTTTCTTGGTTTATGTATTCGTGAGTTCCTTGTGGTTATTCGATTGATATCTTATGGTTCTTGGTTATGGTTGGTTGGTTTCCTCATGGTTGTTGTTCAGTGGTATCTTGGTTATGGATTCGTTATCGTATATATTCATTGTTGAACATTGGCTTCGTTTGGATGAGTCTTGGTTTGTGATTTGTTCAGTTTATTGTTGTTGAGTATCTGACTTGAACTATTGAACAGTTTGTTGGTGTTTATATTCTATATGGGTGTGTAAACCTATTTACAAGCTTATGTATATCTATACTTCCTTGCGGGTGTGAATGGTGGTTGCTTAGCAGTCTTTTGCTAATGGTTCTTCGTGTGTTTTCCAGGTATGGAGTAAGTCTGAGCGCGAGCGCGTTAGAGCCTACCTTGTGTCGATGCTTAGACTTAGTTTATGTTGTTTAGACTTTGTGTTTCGGGCCTGTGAGCCATTTGAGATTTTATATACTCTTGACTAGTGTTGGGATGTTTTGAAACATGATTTGAGGATTATCGTTTATGAAATTACAGTTCAGTTCTTTTGGTTAGCCTGTGCATCTAGGCTGTGTTTTCTACCTAGATGTGGCATGATGCCCCTTAAGTTTTAAATTCGCTTCCGCTATGTTATGTTTGTTGGTTAAGATAGGCAGCTGTTGTGCTGAGATTTATCTATCTCAGCTTGTGTAAGGTTGGGGTGTCACAGTTGGTATCAGAGCCTGTGTTGAGGTCTGAGTAGAGATCCTAGGGTTGAACTTTTGAGACTCTAGAACTTGATCAGTAGGAATTAAGATGTTTTGAGAATCCTAGGATGTGTGAATTCTAGGAATCGCGGTGAGGACACGCCTTGTTTGTTTATATTATTTGTGCCTTGTTAATCTTGTTGTTTGCAGCTTGCGGCTCGTCTTCCGGGTAAGTTTTAATCGCTTTTAGTTAAGTTTCTTCGTTTTAGTTTTGCTTAGAGAGCCTGCCTTAGATTAGAAATGAGTAGTTAGTTGATGCGGAACGATGGATAGCACCAGGCGTCTAAACAATCAGAAGATCGGGCGGCTCGTCAAGAAGACTAATCTACTCACGACCCGGAGTCAATAGGCAACAATCTACGCTCTTCGGGAATGGCGTCTGCGCGCGTGTAGCCTCGTCTACAAAGTCTTCTCCAACCTCGAGACTTGAAGAACAAGTTCGTGCAGCTGAAGTGCGATAAGAAGACGAAGAAAGCAATAGGAGCTCAAAGACTGAAGACTCGAAGACCTTTGGCCTTGAGGGAACGACAATAGCAGGTGCTGACACGTCAAGAAAAAGAGTTAAAGCATGCCAAGTAGAAGCTTCTGGACCGATGATGAAGAGTCTCGTGCAAGCACTCGAAGGGAGAAACCTCGGTGGGAAGAAATAAATAAAGGAATAGACTAAGCAAGCTAGTAGAAGACCAAATCGTCAAAAGATCAAGACCAACCGAAGTGAACCTAAAGGCTAGCTTAATCCTCGGATATTCCTAAGTAGAATTATCTGAATTCTGTACTCGCGTTTCGTCAGAAGCAAGGTTAAATCGCGTCAACCGGTCTAAGTGTCGTGGTCAAATCGTCAAGCCGTGGAAACCGCTTAGAGTTGAGAAACTTCCTATTCTTCTTTAACCCGAATTCCTCTTTCATCCTTGAAAATCCCAATTATCCCTCCATAACGAGATCCCTTCTCTTGGTTCTAATTAGTATTCCTATATATATTCTTGGAAACTAAATTCTCCTCTGTTTCTTGAAACTCCAAATGCCTTCTTGTTGAAACATCCCTTCTATCTGTTCTAAATTCCTTTCTCACCTTCGTTTGAAACTGAACTCCTCTCTTTTCTTTGGGAAATCGAATACCCTATCATTGAGAAATCGTTTGTGTCTTTTCAAGACCTCATTCCTAACCCTTCTTGGAATCTAAATTCTTCCCTTTCCTTGAGTAAAACTGAATATCCTACCCTTTGAAAGCTCTTTCGTTGTTCTCACATCTCATTCCTATATTTTCTCGAAGCCAAGTTCCTTTCATTTGTTTTCTGTTGTGAAAAGGACTTGATACTCCCTTAAATTGAGAAATTCTTTTGGCCTCTTTGAACCTAATTATTCTTATCTTCTTTCGAAGCCGGGTTTTTTTTCTCCTTTCCTTAAAGAACTTGACATCCCTTTCTATTGCAAAATCATTCCCATCCACTCGAACGTTGATCTTGTGTGCTTCTTGAAAATATCTTGTGCAAGGTGACAATCCTATTTCCTAAGTTGTAGCCTTGATAACCCTTGATTCTATTCTTAACCTACGTTACCCTTGAATCTTGAACCTTGAACCTCTCCTTTCTCTTCCCGTTGGGTCAAATCTTTCTAATCGGGCATATATGTTATATAAATGTTCTTCTATATGTACTACCGTACTAGTTTGTAACTCTCTGTCCCCAAAACGATTTTTCTGAGCTTCGGGGACGAAGCTCCTTTTAAGGGGGGTAGAGTGTAACACCCCGCATTTTTTCCTTATTATTATTTTAAATATAAATATTTAAAATACGGGGTTATTTGCGTAAGTAATTATTTAAATGTTTATAAGTATCATTATTTTTCCTACGGGCTATGGACAAGTATTTCGACAAATTACTATTGGTACATTTAAATAGTCAAAGCCCAATATATCTATATATATATATATAGAGATTCATACTATATTATGGGCCATGGACCCAAGGAACTATTTTTAAAGCTAGACTAAAAATATGATTTATAATACTACTCTAAGCCCATAATTCTTATTATATGTATATGATATCTATAAGTTATCCTTAAGCCCAAAGATAATTAAGTCTTGACCCAACTACTAATTATAGCCTTGGCCTAGCCCATTTTTGGAAACCTTACCCTAAATAGGCATCACACTTATAGGAAATGTAGATGGAATATAATTCATTCTTTCCTTTCCCTTTCACATTTTTCCGTTCTCTGCTTCTTTAGTAGTAACCGTAGCTGAGGCTTTAGGGAGTAGCGTGGGGTGGCGGCGGCACCTTGGGATTTCCGGCTGCGGCGTCACGACAGGAGGTGTTGATGAAGGTGATCGACGGCAGAGCAGCGACGATGGCGTTCTCCCTTCTTGCGATGAGGTAGCGGCGTCATCCCCTCCGTTCCCAGCGTCGAACGGCGCAAACGGAGCAGCACCCTTGGATCTCTGTTCGTCGGCAACAGCGAGCGGGCGGGACTAGCAGCAAGGTGATGTCTTTTCCGTTCTCCGGTGGTTGGGCTCTCCTCTCGGCAAGGGCGACGGTCCGGCGAAGCCTTCTCGCCAAACGCCAGCAGCAGCAGACGACGGCAACGGCAGAACAGAGCAATGGCGTTCGAAGGTAGCGGAGCACCCTGGCGGCCTGGGCATCCCCGCCATCCTCCTCCGTTCGGCCAACAACCGCGACGCCGGTGGCCTTGGTCTCTCTGTGGCGATGAGGCAATGGTAGGGAGCAAGTGAGGAAGCAGCGTTGGTGCATCCCCGGTGCTGTGTGAGTAAGTGTTGCGGCGGTAGCCGGTGGCGGGGGTGGTGCTTCCGTGAGAAACCGCCGCAGGTATTCTCCTCCCGGTGTGCAGCTAGGGCGACGACGAGTGACCACTTAAAGACCTCCGTCTTCTCCTCCGTCTCCTTTCCCCGACGTGCCTTTGGAGCCAATGCACGACGTAGCGTCGTTCTTTGCATGGGAAGCAGCAGCGGGTTCCAGGAACTGCCTTCTACCTTCGGTGCGACCTAATGGCAACAAGAGACCATGTGGCGTGGTGGCAGAGCTTTCACACTTTGAATCAAAGGGCGTGGGATCGAACCCCTGAGGGCGCATGGGCTAGCTTATTGGTTCTTTTAAGGTAATAGTATGGTTTCTTTAATTAAGCTTATAGTTTTAGTATTATTTATAATATCATATATTATGTTTAGAATTTGTATTAGTGGTCATATCCTCGTTTTGGTGATAGATAGTAATTAGATTAGTATGGTTCATATGGTTATGTTACGTTAGCCTCTGAGCATGGATTATATGTAATAATTATAATGGACCGAGTAGGGATATTAATATCGTTGTAAATAGTAATGGTATTAGATTATATTAATTCTTCAGGTTCACAATTATGAACTAGCTTATGGGATGAGCTTTGAGTTTGGTGTTACGCTTTTGGATTAAATACGCTTCAAAGGTAACCACTATGTCCATCAAAATCTATTTTTACACTCTCAATCTATATGATATTATTTGGTGATTGGAAATCCTGAAATTCCTTGATTATTAACCTATTATTGATTGCGTTGGTTGGATTCATGGACTTGTGTCTTGATCCCTTGTCTATTGATGCATATGATCATTTGTTAGTTTGGATTTCCATATTATTTG
The DNA here is from genome assembly GCA_002525835.2 of Ipomoea batatas. Classification (NCBI taxonomy): domain Eukaryota; kingdom Viridiplantae; phylum Streptophyta; class Magnoliopsida; order Solanales; family Convolvulaceae; genus Ipomoea; species Ipomoea batatas. The sequence continues at coordinate 11,169,010 of CM008334.1, read as the reverse complement.
GCCTCTGTTAGATGAAATGTTGGTATTGTGATCTGACTTGTGTATGCTGGGACATTTCTTTGTATTCTGAGTTGAGTCTGATTCGGTGTGTGGGAATTGCTCTCGCGGGGCACTCTAGCGGGATAATGTAACCGCTGGGGTCTTCTGTAAGAGTAAAGTGGTAGTGGTTGGTGGAGGTGAGTGATCCGTTGTTTGTTTCCTCCTTTGTTCTGGAGTTTGTCGGAGTATTCTATTGGATATTTTACCTTGATTCTGAGTATTTATTCATACCTCTTAGTCTATTATATGAGTCCATTATTTGGTTGGTTGAATCCTTGATTTTGTTATTTGGGAGTTGGTTGGTGTTCATATCTAAGATGAGCACTCTGAGTGATGGTTCTTGGGCTGAGTTGAGTATGAGTATGGGTTGTGGATCATTGAGTATCTTTTGGAGGTTGATGGGTGATCTGACTGTGCTATTACTGACTATTGGACTTCGGTCCCTGTGATTGGGTTGATTACCCCTGTGATTGGACTTAGGTCCCTGTGATTGGACTTCGGTCCCTGTGATTGGGCTCATCACCCCTGCGTACCAGATTTCTGGATTCTGACTTCTGACTGTGGTTGGGTTTGGTTTGGTGATTGGTATGAGGTTTGGAGATTGGAGTTGGGAGTTCTTTCTTGGTTTATGTATTCGTGAGTTCCTTGTGGTTATTCGATTGATATCTTATGGTTCTTGGTTATGGTTGGTTGGTTTCCTCATGGTTGTTGTTCAGTGGTATCTTGGTTATGGATTCGTTATCGTATATATTCATTGTTGAACATTGGTTTCGTTTGGATGAGTCTTGGTTTGTGATTTGTTCAGTTTATTGTTGTTGAGTATCTGACTTGAACTATTGAACAGTTTGTTGGTGTTTATATTCTATATGGGTGTGTAAACCTATTTACAAGCTTATGTATATCTATACTTCCTTGCGGGTGTGAATGGTGGTTGCTTAGCAGTCTTTTGCTAATGGTTCTTCGTGTGTTTTCCAGGTATGGAGTAAGTCTGAGCGCGAGCGCGTTAGAGCCTACCTTGTGTCGATGCTTAGACTTAGTTTATGTTGTTTAGACTTTGTGTTTCGGGCCTGTGAGCCATTTGAGATTTTATATACTCTTGACTAGTGTTGGGATGTTTTGAAACATGATTTGAGGATTATCGTTTATGCAATTACAGTTCAGTTCTTTTGGTTAGCCTGTGCATCTAGGCTGTGTTTTCTACCTAGATGTGGCATGATGCCCCATAAGTTTTAAATTCGCTTCCGCTATGTTATGTTTGTTGGTTGAGATAGGCAGCTGTTGTGCTGAGATTTATCTATCTCAGCTTGTGTAAGGTTGGGGTGTCACAACCCCTTTTACATATTTTCCAAAATCACTTTTACTTTACTATTCTCTTGCACTCAAACCAACCAATGAACTACACTCTCACTTGCAATTCCACCCTTCACCACACTCAAATCTTATGCATGAATCTATCTAGTAAACGCCCGAACGTTTGACACCCCTCCACGTCCCTCCTTCGAGACCGACACTCGGGAAGTCATTGACCTTCCGTTTTATCATACAAATATCTTTTGACACTCCAACCCCTCACAAAACCGCAATGTCATGGATCTAGAGGTAGGTCCTCATACTGATAATCCCATAAGGAATTTTCAGTATTCTTTAAAGTGGGATGGCTCTCCTGGACAAGGATAGGAGTAGAAATCTCCTGAGCATCATCCAGCCTACAAAGCTTTTTCTGAGGCCATACAAGAATTCCTAACTACCTGCACCTAATCTTCAACATTTTCAGCCCAAGTTTCAACTCTTCCGCTGCTTCTTTTATGGTCAAATGGAAATATCTTGCGATCATTTCCTTACTAACCGTTTTATAATTATGGAAAGTCCTTTTTGCCCAATTCCTCTTTCTCTTTTTCATCCTCTTTCTTTTGTTCCTTGTCGCCGCTACCACCGTTGATGGTTCAGTTTCAGTGACAGGTTCATTTGCAGCAGCGGGTTCAGACATAGCAACTTGTTCGGCTTCAATAGATGGTTCAGTTACAACCACTGGTTCGACTTCAGTGGCTGGTTCAATCAGTTCGAACAAGTCATTTTCAAAATCATAAAGGGGATTTAGATTTACCTCATCCCAAAATGAGGTATCATCAAAATCAGAACAGTAAATGAATTGAGATGAGGAGGAAGGTTGATTGGCTATTTGGTTGGGAAGATTGAAATAATGAGTAATCAAGCAATGAAGAAGAATGAGAAAGCAAGTAGGTTTTTGAGAAACACAGGCCAAGAGTTCTTATAAGAAGAAAGAATGAACGATTTTGAAAAACAAACAACAGGATACACTGACACTAACCTGGGGAACTGAGCACCAATTTCGATTTCCGAGGATTTCTGAGCACTGACAAATAAATTTGTCAAAAAAATTTGTCAAAAGAGCGATAGTGCAATGTCGGCCATGAAGAATTATTTAAACTAAGACAATCAAATCAACAAATCGAAGAAAAATCTTGGTTTTTTTTCCAAGACGCACTCGTTTAAGGTCATGAGCTTGACCCCTGATGCTTCATTCATACATGGGCTGGAAAAGGTCCCAAACTGCCTGAGCCTCGTTCCCTTCAGTTTCCTGCCTTGTTGAACAGTTTATTAAGAACAGTCATAAAAGCACAAGTGAAAACATAATGTAAAGAAAAACAGAGAATAAGATGTAATAGAATGAAAGATAACATGGGGTGCCTCCCATGAAGCGCTAAGTTTAACGTCGCTAGCTCGACTCAACCACATGGTCATCAAGTGTAGATGGGAATAAAGAGATCCCAAACTACTTTAGCCACCTCCTGCTTCTATTTAGTAGCATTGAAGAACTTCAACCTCTGACCATTGACCATAAATAGATCGCCAGTAGTACCAACAATAGTGACCGCACCAGATGGAGATTGCTCAACCACATTAAATGGTCCTGACCATCTAGACTTGAGCTTCCCAGGAAACAATTTCAAACGGGAATTGTACAACAACACTTTATCATCTAGCTCAAAACTCCTTCTTAGGTTCCTCTTATCATGAAAGTACTTGGTCCTTTCTTTGTAAATCTTGGCATTCTCATAGGCATCCATTCTAAACTCCTCAAGCTCATTCAAAGACAACAACCGCTTTTCACGAGACAAACTCTCATCCAAATTCAGCTTTGAAACCGCCCAATATGCCTTGTGCTCATACTCAACCGGCAAATGGCATGACTTCCCAAAAACAAGCTTGAAAGGGGACACACCAATCGGAGTTTTAAACACAGTCCTGAGCGCCCATAGTGCATCTTCCAACTTTACTGACCAATCCTTTTTGTTAGGACTCACCACCTTCTCGAGAATTGACTTGATTTCTCTATTAGCCAGCTCAACTTGCCCACAAGTTTGCGAATGATATGGTGTAGACAACCTTTGGTAAATCCCATACTTAACTAAAAGTTTCTCCAACAACTTATTACAAAAGTGAGTCCCATTATCGGTGATAAAGGACCTTGGCATACCAAACCGGGAGAAAATATACTTCTTCACAAACTTCACCACAGTCTTTGCATCATTCTTTGGAGTTGCTATCGCCTCCACCCACTTAGACCCATAATCCACTGCCACCAGAATGAACTCATTACCGAAAGATGAAGGAAACGGACCCATGAAGTCCATCCCCCAAACATCAAACAGCTCAACCTCTAAAATCCCTCTCTGTGGCATCTCATGTCTCCTACCGATAGTGCCAGTCCGTTGGCAGCTACCACACCTACTCACAAAGTCTTTAGCAGTAGAAAATAGAGTAGGCCAAAACAAACCTGACTGTAGGACTTTTAAAGCAGTACGATCAGCACTCATGTGGCCCCCATATGGTGAAACATGACAATGATGTAAAATACTCTCAAACTCTTCCTCAGGAATGCACCTCCTCATAATACTATCAGGACATCTCTTAAAAAGTAGTGGCTCATCCCAAAAATAATTTTTCACATCATGAATAAATCTTTTTTTCTTATTGTAATCAAAGTCCTTTGGAATAAAACCACTTACCAGGTAATTCACTATGTCTGCAAACCAAGGCACGGAGGTACTCACCGCAAGCAATGTTTCTCCTTTGAATGAATCATCAATGGGCAACTCATCATGCTTCTGTCCCTCAAGCCTGGACAAATGATCTGCAACAACATTTTCTGTGTCCTTCTTGTCTCTTATTTCCAAATCAAACTCTTGAAGCAGGAGTATCCATCGAATCAATCGAGGCTTAGCATCCTTTTTCTGAAACAAATATTTCAAAGCTACATGGTCAGTATGAACAATTACCTTGCTCCCCGTCAAGTAGGATCTAAACTTATCGATAGCAAACACCACTGCCAAAAGCTCCTTCTCAGTTGTTGCATAGTGAATCACAGGGTAACTTTTGTCCTTCTTTTGGCACAACTCAGCTCCAACTGCAAAGTCACTTGCATCACACATCAATTCAAAAGGCAAAGACCAATCAGGTGGTTGAATAATGGGAGCATGGCAAAGGGCGTCTTTCAACTTTTCAAAAGCAACGAGACAAGAGTCATCAAAATCAAAGGGAACATCCTTCGCAAGCAAATGAGTGAGAGGCTTAGCGAGCTTAGAGAAATCCTTAATGAACCTCCTGTAGAACCCAGCATGACCCAAAAAACTCCTCACTCCCTTCACAGAATTAGGGGGTGGTAACTTAGCAATCACTTCAACCTTCGCTGGGTCAACTTCAATTCCCCTTGCAGAAACCTTGTGCCCAAGAACAATGCCCTCTGAAGCCATAAAGTGACACTTTTCCCAGTTTAGCACAAGATTCACCTCCTCACACCTGCACAACACTCTCTCGAGATTAGTGAGACATTCACAGAATGACTTTCCATAGACAGAGAAGTCATCCATGAACACCTCCATAATCTCCTCAACAAACTCTGAGAAAATGGCCATCATACACCTCTGGAATGTAGCTGGTGCGTTACACAAGCCGAATGACATCCGCTTGAAGGCATAGGTGCCATATTGACATGTGAATGTAGTCATCTCTTGGTCATCAGGATAGATAGAAATCTGAAAGTAACTTGAAAAACCATCTAGAAAGCAGAAATATTTGTTGCAGGACATTCTCTCCAGCAACTGGTCAATGAAAGGGATGGGAAAGTGGTCCTTCCTAGTGGACTTGTTTAACTTTCTATAATCAATGCAAATACGGTGCCCAGTGACAAGTCTAGTAGGAATCAACTCATTATTTTCATTCTTAACAATAGTGATACCACCCTTTTTCGGGACAACATGTATGGGACTGACCCACTTGCTATCCGAAATAGGGTAAATAATATCATTATCAAGTAATTTGAAAATTTCCTTCTTAACAACATCTTTCAGATTGGGGTTTAGCCTCCTAAGGGGCTCCACAGTGGGCTTGGCATCATCCTCTAAATAAATTCTATGCATGCAATACTTAGGATCAATGCCAATTAAATCCCCAATCGTATACCCAATAGCTCTTTTGTGCTTTCTAAGCATAGCCAACAATCTCTCAACTTGCCCCTCCTTTAGGGAGGAACTAATGATCACAGGATAAGTAGAATTTGAGCCAAGAAATGCATACCTCAAACTGGAAGGTAAAGGTTTCAATTCTACCTTCGGAGCCTGTTCTGCTTCAAATGGAGCAAGGGAAACAACTATGTTAGATGAATTCTCATGCTCCTCTGGATCTGTGTCAGAAGAATCTTCTTGCTCTTCTACCTCCACCTCTGCACTGCACTTGTA
>CM008334.1:11041089-11052149 GCA_002525835.2 Ipomoea batatas | reverse complement strand
TTTATGTTTTTTCTGTTTTTTTATTTATTTTCTTAACTTTTTTTGTTTTTTTTTTTTTTTTTTTTTTTTTTTTTTTTGAGAACAAGACATTCTGAACTTTAATTTTTATAAATAATTAAGTTTTGACTTAAATCATTAAATTTTCTATAATAAGTCATCAAGTTCATCAGGCAAAAATAAAATACATTACAACATTTATTTCATGAAACAACCCATGTTAGTCACCTGCAACATGTTTTACATCAAACAACCCACGTTAGCCAGCCACCTACTATTGCAGTCATTGTTTTTTTTTTTCTTTTGTGCAAACATTGCAGTCATTGTTAAAATTGATGGGCATATGTCCTACGCTCCCAAATAAAGAAGGTTAGGTTGTACTGTGCAATCAACCGTAGAAATTAGACTTAAGTTTTAAGACTCCAATTAGTACAATTTAAAAAGTGCATGGCCCCTCGAAGAAACTCAATTGATTGATAAATTTGAAACAAAGTTAATTACTTATCTGTTTTGCTGGTAATTACAGTATGTGAGCTTGAATCTTATCAAAGTACTTGTATAGATCAGATTAGACCCGTTGTGATACTAATGTATACAAGTACGTATATAGTACCTTAAGGAATTGAACTTGAGATTATTGATGTATATATTGCAATCTATTCCTCCACCAAGACTTTAGGGGCAAAGGTAAGAGCGAGTGGCATCGAAAGAGGCATCTAAGTGGGTAGAACATGATTTTTGTATCTAAATATTACAAGTTCAATTTTTACTAACAAATTCTTGATCAAATTCGTCACGCATAACGGTATAATCTTTCTAGTGCAATTTATTTCTCATGCTGTGTTTTGTGCACTATTACATAAGAACGCAGAGTTTACCCAATGTACACCATCAGATAGTGACTATATATGAGTTTTCCTCGTTACTTAAAAGAAAAGATAAGAGTGTGAATGATGAGACTATTGAGTTTAGGATAGAAACCTTTTTAATTTAAGAAAGGTTTTGTTTGGTAGAGTGTAACTACTTTTAAGTGGTGACAAATGTAGAATACATAAGCTTTTCAGCTTAATAAAGTCTAAAAGGGAAGGGCGGAAGGCTCACGAACACTCACAGTACTGGTCAAACATCTACCAAACGATCACTGCTGGAATGGATAAACCTTAACTTCAGCTAATATGATATGTACCACTAGACCGTTTTGTTTGAAAAACTATACTCCCATAAATATTTTTGTTAACTCATAATTATATTCAAAAGAACTTTAAAGCTTGTAAAAATTTGTGTGAGACCGTCTCACATGTCTCAATTCATGAGACGTGTCGGATCTTTGATTAATGAGATCAAATATCTAACCCATTAATCAAAGATCCACCTATGTCATGGATTGAGACCTGTGAGACAGTCTCACATAAATATTATCCTTAAAATTATATATTCGAAACATTAGTACACAAACATGCTTCACATTTACTCCATAAATTTTGTACATTTTTCACCTTCTTGTTAAATCTTATAATATTATATGTTTTTGGTGCAAAAGAAATTAAATATGGATGTATACTAATATAACTAAAATTATATGTGACGAGGATAAATGTACGATTAGTTGGTGAAAATAATATATTCGTCAGGCTCACTTGATTTGTCAACTAAAAATGCCGTGTGTTAATTAAAAAAGAAATTAGAATTAAATAAAGTTTCAAGTACCCACTCCTTTCTATAACTACTCATATTTTTATAACTACTAAAGAATTATTATCTACAAAGGGAGAAAAATTACTAGAAAATCTCAACTCCAAAATAAATTCATACTAGCAAAAAAATTGTACAAACTCCATGGCCATAGAGCATTCAGATGTTATGTTCTTGTACATGTATCCATGCATAAATACTGAAAATGAAATTTAGGTGAATAAATAAATAAAATTATCTTTTATTGCTTGATAAGAGTTCGTCAAACTTTTCGTATTTAGTCATCAACTATTTGATAAATTTAATTATATTTCTAAAACACTTGTTTTTACTTACTTTCATCATTCTTTATGCTATGATTAGTTGTTTGAATATCTCTAAAACAATTAATTTTACGATTAAAAGTCACAAATGTTGAAATTATTTGAATATTTTAAATTAATTTGATTAATTCGGAGGACGACCAAAATGTCAAATGACAAATGAAAGTTAAAGCAATTGCATCCGTGGGAATATAGCATAGTGCTGATTGTGACAAATACAATCCAAAATGAATGCATGAAGCTATATATCTTGTGGTCCAAGTACGCAGGTATTATATATGTATCTTCTTCTTAAGCTATACTCCCATGATTTTTTTTTTCTAAATAATAATTTATGCAGCATTTTATTTTATTCTATCACGTTCCAACAAAAAATATTAAAAATAAAAACCCACCACCTCATAAGTCATAATATATGACTCATGAATCATGTTTGCATGAGTCATCAGCGGCAGTGTGTATGTGAGAGGTTCTTTGTCACATGATGAACATCCGTAAAATTAATTTTTATACACACGGTGAATTCTAATCCACGATATAATTAATTTTCTCTAATACATATTAGTGTTTTTGTAATCAACTTATATGCTTTACGTAATAATATATTTTTCTTTCTTCTTTCCAACTTATATATAGGTTTGGGGTCAAAATCGATCAATTAATTAAGATATGTTGTTGGAGTGTACCTAACTATTTTCTTCTTCTTCATCTTCTTTTTTTGGTTAGTTCATGAAAATTGTTAATAATTAAAAATTAAGTAATGGGATAATATCGTCAGGTGTACTTAAATCAATTGGTTAAGAATTGGTTGATTGGTTAAGGAGAGAAAAATCAATTTGTTTTTAAAGATAACTAAGTATTCAATTGGTTGTTGCAAAGAAAATTGATTTAACTCGATCTTTAGTAGATTGAATGACGAGTCACTTTACCAATCAAGTGGAGTTTATGAATGGGAGCAACCCCAATCACCCTTCGTAATCACAAAATTATAAGTTTAAAACTTTTAGCGGGAACAGTTCAGTCCGTTATGGGCAATCCCGGCCCGACATATATTCATCCTACAACTAACTATATCATCAAAATATTCATTTGGATTTCACATAGTAATCCAAGTAGCGTTATGATTACGCGAATTTGTCTCTGAAATAGGAATCTGGTACGTACAATTACTAGGATGGACGATATGATGGTGCAGAAAAAGGTGGGCGTGACATTAAGACGTACTAGCAATATAATATAATGTGCTGCTGGATGGATATTATATATTGACGGACAGCTTACTTCAAAATGACAACTTCAATTACCCTTGTGAAAGTCTTTTGATACTTTTGTACTGTTGTCCAATATTAAATAGGCTTATTTGGAATTAATTTGATGTTACTTTACTAGGATTTAAGTTATAATTAATATTATGCGGGCCATTCACAATTATAACAGATTTGTAATTAAGTTAAATAGATTAATCAAAGCTTTCTTCCCAAGATTAATCAAAGCTTGTTGCGATAATTAGAAGCAAAACATGGAATGAAAAGTAAGATTATATATATTGAGAATGTTTAGTAAACGAGTTAATGGTGATTTTTTTTAATTGGTTGATTTAATTGATCAACTTTAGTTGTTTGACTTGGTCAAATAGTTAAAATGAAATGTTTGATAAATATATATTTTGCTCGACTTATTGATGTCAATAATGTAAAAGCGGAAAAGCCACACGAAGTAATTTTTTATATTGCATTTTATTTTGTAGTTGTTGGTTGTGGTGTTTATGTTTATTTTGAATTTCTGATTTTAATTGATGGTATAGGTCCAAACGGCCCAAAAGGCCTAGTGATGGTGAGTGCCCAAAATATATATATGGCGATCCAATCTCAAAATAATAATTAAGGCAACAGTTACACATTAAGGGAAGACAATAAATGACAATCCTACCATTATGGAAAGATTGGAAACCAATTAAGCCAACCTCAATTACCTTTACATTCCATTAATCATGTCATCTTACCATATATTGTTTGAATACCACAAGAATACCATATTACATATTCTGATATATATTCCTATACTATAAATGACTATGGTAAAATACAAGAAAAAGATTATCAACTCGGGGCCGGCCTCTGGGTCTCTCAATTCCACACAAAAAAAGAAAAAAAAATCATTTTATATGCCATGCCATTCACAATGATAAACACCAATATTATTAACATTTTGTACGCGATATGCCCCAACGTTCATGCCAAATATTAAAATATTAATAAATAAAATTAATTAAAATTTTAAATTTAAATTATATTATATTTTACAATCCCTTAATGTAGTATTCACCAAAAAAAAAAATCCTTAAAGTAGTAAATTTTAATCATCGTATTTGAAAATTATATATATAGAAATAATAATAATAAAAAAGATTCATATTTTGTTTAATAATAATGTAAACAATTTTGATAAATGTTATACTTTGTTTTTACATTATATATATAAATAAATAAAATATCTATAATACTAAGTTAGTACTCACATATATTGGTATATACACAAATAATATATGTATTAAATAAACAAACATATGCAAAGTTGTCAATTACCATATAATGTGATGACATTCTAATTAACCTTCCAAATAGGTGTTTATAGGTTTGAATTCTGATAATAGGGGCTTAGATTCTTTTAACTAAATGTTTTTTATGAGACTTATATAATGCTTTTTAGATTAGAAAATAAAGACGTACAAGGAAATGTTTATTGTTAGACAACTAGAGAGTCAACTTTCAAGTTTCAACCTCGCCCAAATATATAGCAGAAAAACATGGGGAAATGGGGAAGTATTTGGTTATAAATTGATTCCGGGTTTCTCTGCTATCCCGTACGTACTCCCTCCACCTAGTTTGTAGGATATCATATGCGGTTCATACTTGATAAATGCGGCCGTGCGTGGTCCACCCGGTATAATTTTCTTTTATCATTATTTTTTATATACTCCATATTTAAAGTTTCATTTTGTCCAAAAAACATTGGAGAAGATAAATCACAAGTCTTTTAATTAATATAGAAAGCAAAACTTCTAAGATGACCCTTAAATCATTGAGTTAAGCTCCATGAGCACTCTGTAAAAGATTTTATCATTAACAATATAATGTACTTTGTAATGTTATTTCATACAATGTTAATTACTTCCATAATTATAATAATTGAATAAAATAATATAATGTTAAACAAACAAATGAATTTTTTTTTTGGATGAAAATGTAACATCTTTAATTTGTGGCGTGGGACCTGAAGGTTTGGTGAAAAATGGTAAAAATATGTTGAAGTGGGAAAAGGCAGATCTGTGGTTGATATTGAGGCAACATAAATTGAAGCGAAACAGGGAGTATCCTCGTGCATTCACGCAGTTGGTTACTGCGGTCAAAAACGCCAACCCCACAACTCACACATATATCTTATTTTGCGGCATTTACCGCTTTTCATGAGCCTCGTCTCCTCTTTTTTATATCGCCTCTCCCTCCTTCTATCTTTTATTCTAACCAAAAATACACTTTAGCTTCTTCCTTTTATATACTCCCATCCATTTCACAACTTCATTCATCATCACTGCGCCCTTCACGCACAAGTACACACAAAACACACAACCATCATCATCTTATAATCATTCCCATCCCCTCTACTTTCCGAGTTACCGCCATTTTATACTGTTCAGTGAATTGAAGAGAAATAATGGAGAGTTTGCTGTGCGATGAAGTACTGTGGGTTATGAGTCCCGCCGCCGGTGAAGAAAACCGCGGCCGTTACGGCGAGGCAGACGGCGGCGTTGTGGGAAAGTATAAGAAAGAAGAGTGCGAAGAGGCTTTTGGGATTCTTGTGGAGAAGGAAGCTAGATATATGCCTGAACCGGGCTACTCAGACCACCTCAAACTGAACCGCTTCATTGGTAACGCTAGGTCTAAAGCTGCTCACTGGCTCATTATGGTAAGTTTCATTATTCACATCTTTCTGTTTTCATTCCGATCCTTTACATTAATATAATTCTGGGATTTCTTGATGTTTTGTAGTCTCGAAGAAGACTGAATCTGTCCTTTGAGAGTGTGTTTGATGCGGTCAACTATCTCGACAGATTCATCTCCTTGAAGAAATGCCAGGTGATCGAAGTAACGTTGTTCGATAATATATACAGTAATTCTTACTAATTAGTAACGTTGTTATGTATTTTTAATCAGTTGTCTGACACGTACCTCAAAACAAAACATTTTGTTTCGTAGGAATGGAAATGTTGGATGTTTGACCTGCTCTCAGTTGCATGCTTATCAGTTGCGACCAAATTCAATGAAACAGACCCTCCTCCCTTGCATGAAATACAGGTGATTGCTCATTAATTATTCCCTACCTAAACTAGCTCATTCCACCCCTTATTTTATTATTTTTATCAAATTATTACAAAATTATGATAGTGGATGTGTTGGGTGGGTCTCAACGAATTAAAAATCTTGGCAAAGATAATGTTATCGATCTATATGTCGTGAAATAAAGTTGCGACTGTTAATATTAGATTGACAAACAGTACTAGGATAATGCATGGCAGATGGAGGGCGTTGAGAATTTGTTGGGATCGGATCTTATCCAACGGATGGAATTGACGCTGCTAGAGGCTTTAGGATGGCGGCTATCTTCTACAACCCCATACTCTTACCTGCATCTGCTCACTGCTTCTTTCCAGTTTCAGCAAACCCTACCGGAGCCGGAGGTGGAGGAACTCCGGTCACATATTACCGATATGCTACTCGGAGCTCTTTTAGGTACACATATTTATATTCAATCATTAATTTCTGTCTGCAGATCAGATCAGATTTATGTTGTCACTGTTACTATTTGTGAGTATTAAAGTTAATTAATATAATATAATGATTGAAACAGACCCGAAATTCCTAGAGTTTCGACCTTGTGTTCTTGCTCAATCTGCACTGCAATGCAGTCTTGAAGAGTTTCTCCCACTGGAAACCAACACTCGTTTCAACCATTTTACCACTCTTATTCCTCAAGATCACAAGGTAAAGTATACTCAATGTACTTTTTAAATTACCTCGAGAGATCATTACAAGATCGAATTTTATGTTGCACTGTTTAATTAATTTGTGTGTAATGAACATTTCTTTCTGACAGAATGATCTGGAGAAGTGCGAAATAATGATGGACAAAGGAGTGATTCAAAACGTTAGGACTTGTGGGAGACTTTATTGCCCATCAAGCCCAGTAACTGTTTTGACAACCAAGCAGTGTGATTGCTCCCTCCTCCTCATCAATAATGTGCAACAAACACTCAACAATAACCTTGGATCATCATCGATTAAGAAAAGGAAGAGAGACCCAGAAGACAACTCCGATGTTTGAATTAGACAATAATCATTAACTGCTTAATTATGTTATGTAGTCGGCTAATGTGACATTCATTAATGTAGTTAGGATTTAAAAGCTTAAACTAATAAATAAGAAGCTCAGCTCGCGCTAGCTAGTAGCGAAGCTATTAGATAGCTTGGGGGATCTACTTTGTGTCAAACTCGATCAGATCAACTATTGATTCAATGCCCATGCTCTATAAAATTCATATATTCATCTTTTTTTTTCTTTTTTTTTTTTTCATATATTCATCTTATTTTCATTAATTATTTGATGGTAGTTCCATATTAACATCGTCAATGATGCTTTTATTAAATGCTCATAAATTCTTTAGTGTGCTGAAGTAATTATTAATCCCGAAATCATATGAAAAAGTAACTACACAACATCACCCTCACATCGTAGTATCATACCAATGGATCACCAAACCCCAAGTCCCTAACTCAATGCAAAAAAAGCAAAATTCAAACCTTAAATCATTGTAATACATTAGAAAATATTCTTTTATTTAAATAATGAATATTGTTATTGGTTTTATCAACCACGGGTGGTCAAATGGCCAACCAACACTACCGATAAACAGTTTAAGTTTTGTAATGAGATTTAAGTAGTGTTTCGACTGTTCTTGTATTATGAGTTGCTTAACCTTTTTTGGGGTTTGAAACCCTTATTTATACAAAGAGGGGTTGATCAATATATATGACAACCCTAAACTAACATAAATGCTTGGAATTTCTTTCCTTATTACATTTGGTCTAATTTCTTAAATCATCTTGAACTTCTTTCCATATCTCACGCCCACGGGATCCGTGTCTGATTCCCCCTTAGGAAACTTCCTAATTTGCTTCACTTGTGCTATCCCCAACCCAGTTGCTTACTCATCCCAACCTTCTTACTTGGCTTGACAGGGCCAAATGATGGTTCCCTTTTGCCTTCTCCCTGTCATAGTCCGGTCTCGAAGGTGACCCAAACTCGACTTTCTCGATTTGAGATTTGTTGTATTTCTTGAGATTCTCACTCAATTGCAACGAAACATCCTGATTTACTTCATCGGTCAGTCATCAGTCAGCCGTTCTTTCCACCGCTCACATGCCTTCTTCTCATGTAATCGTTTCCACTCATTTACCTACTGGCACCGACTATCTTTCGATCGGTCGGCCTTACTCCTTCGGATCAACCCTTTCTCTCAGCTGAGCTCGGGTGAGTTTGTCCTTACTTCCTTTAATCACTCGCACCAGCTATCTTCTCTTTCCGAGTATCTGACTCTCTATCACCCATCAAATATCATTTTTTATTTTTAATACAATGTACCAAAATTCTTATTTTATATAATTAATTAACAAGTTAAAACCAAACTTTCCAACAACAATTTCTCAAATACTAAATTAGGATTAGTTTGCCAAAGGCCTTGTGGTCAAGCGGCATTAAGTGATTCTCCCAAGTGGGAAGTCATGTGTTTGAGCCTCAGTGGGGTAATGTGATACTACATGTAACATGGTCAATAGTATTCAAATTAAAAAAAAATAGGATTAGTTTTATAGTCCACAACTAATATCCAACCCAGTCGAGTCGAATAGAATTTTTTTGAGTACTATTAATTTTGTTACAATATAATTTTTTTTTTTAGTATTATTGACTCTGTTACAAAAACAATGTAATATCTGTTGTTTTTCTTTTGAGTTCTACTGACTCTGTTACAATGTAGTTTCCTTTTGAGTTCTACTGACCTCCACTGAGGCTCGAACCCACTCCCTTCCACATGGGAGTGTACGGCTCGAACCCACTCCCTTCCACATGGGAGTGTACACCGGGTGCCGCTTGACCACAAGGTCTTTGGCGGGATGAGTTTTTGTTAAGTATAAACATATCTTGGAATTTTGAATTATAAACAAAATAAACGGATAGATCTTATCCGATTCTAGGGCTGACTTAATTTGTATTCTACGTGATTTGTTCCTTCAAGAAGACGAACCCAAACATGAGTCTTCATCTTTTAATTATTTCCCAAATTCACGCATTAATTATAATTTATTCCAATTATTGCCACAAAAGGTATAATAGTAATAATGCAATAATATTAATATAATCATCCTCCATAAATTAATTCCAGAATTGCAGACATTGTTACACAGACAGACAGAAGTAAAGGTTGCATGGGTGTAGAACACTGAGGGAATTTTGCATGGTTTTGATCTATAGTGTTTAACGACGGAGAATTACGAAGAAGCAGAGAGAAAATTGAAGGATTATTTTAAGAGATCCGAATGAAGCTTGACGAGGAATTTGGAGCGGACCGGGTGATCCATATCGAAACAGACGATGAAGAGAATGAGGCTGAAACCGCTCACGGCGAAGATGAGGATAACGACGACACAGAATCCGAAGATCATGGCGTCCATCGCAGAAATCCCTCCGACAACGACAACTTCCTCGACTCCGTTTATCCTCATTGGCCTCAAAGTTACAGGTTTTATTCCATTTTTCTCTTCATTTTTCTTGCATGTAACTATTGGAAATGAAACCCAACTTGTTAACGTTCAAAGGACAATTATCTGATCCTTAATTCGGGATTGTATATCAATCTTGAAATTAGTGCTTTTATTGAGGTTCTTTTGCCTGACTGCTCTCTCAGATTGTTTTTTATGTTGTCCTGTCTGTATTAGACTTCCTGATCAACAATTTAGGTTTATATATAAATCTTGAAACAATTAAGGGCTTTTATTTATAGTTTTTTTTTTTTTTAAATCTTGAAATAGATCAAGAATACATGTTTCTTCCATGTCAGAGGCAATTGTTTCATTTGTTTGGATTGTGCATACTCCTTAATTATATATTAGCAATTAGCAAAACATGTTTTATAATCTTAGAAAGTAGTGTGTGTGTGTGTGTGTTTATATGATTTTGTGTGGTTAAATTTCTTGTTTTGAGTGTATAGGCAGTCCATGGACATGTACACAACAGTAGCCTCTCCATCTGTAAGCATCTTGAGGGGCAGCTCCTACTTAACTTTAGCATACAGGAGGCCTCAATCCCCTTTACTTCAATCTCCTCTGAATAAACCTCTCCTCGCGGATACAAGTTGTTTAAACGACGAGGAAGTGCCAACATCAACACTTCCTGCAAAGATATCACCTACCACTTCAGTATCGCACGTCTCTGTTCCTGAATTGCGGCCACAACAGGAGTGTTCATACACTCAGGCACTTATCAATTGTAAGAAAAAAGGCATTCAATTGAGATGCATACATTTTTTTTTATAGATATGGAATTGTATCTGATGGGAATATTTCTCCGACTTTTGATTCAGCAATAAATGTGTTGTGTGGTATTGGAATTCTTGCTATTCCTTTCGCTGTTAAAGAGGGTGGTTGGCTTAGCCTCTTTCTGTTCCTTCTTTATGGAATCGTTACTTGTTACACCGGGATTTTGTTGAAGAGGTGCTTAGAAAGCTCGCCAGGGCTTCAAACTTACCCAGATATCGGGCAGGCTGCTTTTGGCATGGGTGGTAGAGTACTTGTAGCAGTAAGTATATACGATGCAACTCTGTAGTTAACGCCAACATCTGTTACTTTTCATTTCATATTATCTTGAAGCACTATTTTGTATACCATCTAACTCTGAAGTTTAAACTTGACATATATATGCAGATAATCTTGTATC
>CM008334.1:10887456-10901795 GCA_002525835.2 Ipomoea batatas | reverse complement strand
GTAATATAATAATAATAATAATAATAATAATAATAATAATAATAATAATAATAATAATAATAATATAACAATAACAATAACTATAAGAAGAACAATAATAAGAAAAATCATAATAATAATAATAATAATAATAATAATAATAATAATAATAATAATAATAATAGGAAAATGATAAATGAACTCAAGAGAGTAAAATTTCTGCCACATGTCTTGATTTTATTGGATGGAGAATTAAATAAAGTAATGAAAATTGTAGTCTACATTTTTTGAATGAATCAAAGCGTGCCATGTAAGCAAGAAGTAGAAAATTGAGTAAAAAGCGTGAGCATATGTATGAATCAAAATGTGCCATGTAAGCAAGAAATAGAATATAGAGTAGAAAACATGAGTATATATGTATTACTCATAATAATAATAGATGTACTCATTAAAATCTGTAATAATAAAAATAGGTGTACTCATTAAAAACAAATTGGAACCCACAAAAGTACTCTTTGTGTCCCATTTTATGTGTCTGGTCAGTTAACGAATCTTCAACAATAAAGTTTTGAGTTTTTACTCGACCAATTTATATTTGGACCAGGGTCCGCAGTACATAATTTGACTTCATAAATACAGAATCCATGTTCATAATGCGCATAATTATATAGCTGAGGACACATAAACACTTAATATAATACACAAAATTCATTTTCATACACAGAATTCATGTCATAATGCACAAAAGTCATGTTCATTATATCGTGTTTATGTGTATGTGTATTATGAACATGAATTTCGTGCATGGATCAAAGTGCACAGTACATTGTGGACCCTGATCCACGATATAACGATTGGTATTTTTGTGTGGGCTAACTTAAAGAAGAAAACGTGAATCATGGTCTACACAGCTATGTGGATCATACTATCAAATAATATACGTTCAGTACACAATTATGTACTTTTAGTATATTAAAAATGTATATTATATTCAATATACAAATAGTATATTTTTAATATATTAAAAATATATGAAGTAACTTTTATTATTGTTCAGTGTTCACATGGTCCACACAATAATTTGCCGGTAACCGCTCCAAGCGCATGTTGGGCATCTATTGTGCACGGGATGTGATCTTTTCCATTTTTCTTTTTCTTTTTCTAAAAAGGTCATAACTCATAAATTAGTAGTAGAACTCTTGCACTCTCTACTTTGGCACATAGGCTTTTCTTTCCTCAGCATATGCTTAAAATCTAATGAAAATCTCTCATTGAGATACTCTCATGCAAGCTTTCATTCCTAAGTGATTTCTTTTTCATTAAATAACTCATTGCAATTCCCTCTCTTTTAGGGATAAACATGATTTTACACTTCTTACTGTTCTTAATATTCATTAATTGTTATAGGACTATTTCACCAATCAGTCAATTTTAGCCTATTTGATCATTATTAGTTGTTTGATTTGATTAAAAAATCAATATAAATGTTTGATTAATAAATTTTTTGTAACTCCAAAATACTAAATTTCAAAAGGCTACTCAAAGCAACCTTTTCAATTAGTCTTTTGAGAAAAGAATTATGTCAAACAACTATCAGCTAACAGCTAATTTATCAAACATTTTTCTACAATAAGCGAATATTATCAATTAATTATACATTCTAGCCCAATCAACTAACAACATCAGCTAACAGTAATTTACGAAACAGGGCCATAATCAGTATTGTATAAACACTTATACAATTGATACTTACAAAAAATCACTTTCGATATGGCAAAGTATTGCCACATTCATGCAATAACTATCTAAACATTCATTATCACATCACAAATATGCAATTTTTACATCAAGAAGTGCCTTTTTGTGAGTGATAAATTATAAATATAAGAGTGTGTAGCATGATCCTTAAAAATATAACATTGTATCGTGTCATCATTTGTTACGTGGTCATTGAAAAATAGGAGGTGGTAAAGTTTGTTAATAGAAAGTGATCAACAAATAAACAAAAATGTTTTTAACACCAAATATTTTAGCATTGATATAAGTTTTGATAAAAATCATAACTCTTCATATTTATATACTATTTACACGAATTGTTCAAAATCACAATGAATTATGAAAAAAAAATAGAGTTAATTCTATTCTTTTTGGGTAACGTAAGAACCCGCAAACACTGTCTAAGGGTGTGTATTAAATAAACGTAACTTATGTGTAATTCTAATTTTTAGAACCACTGCCCAAGAGTCGCTAGAGGTAAATTGCAAGTCTTCCAAGCAACCTTCCAGTCTCCATCTCCAAATTTCTGTCAACTACTTGGAGAGTCCATTCTCACTGTGTGGCAGAAGTGGTCTTTAAGTCAGATGTTCTATGACTTGAACTAAACTTGCAGATCTAAAGCTTTCTTTCTATATGATATCATTCAAATGAATCAAACTGCAACCACCATTCTTCTTTATGCTTCTCCCACCATCTCTCATTCTCCTAATCTTCACCAACTCATCCCAACGCTCTGTATTGGCATAAACATTTGCCAGTATGGAGTAAGCCCCTCCATCTTCTGGCTTCATCTCCATTACCCTCTCAGCAGCTTTCTCTGCAATCTCCACATTCCCATGCGTCCTGCACCCGCCAAGCAAACCGCCCCACACGAACACGTCGCCCTTCATTGGCATTCTCTCTATCATCTCCATGGCTTCCTTGATCAACCCTGCGCGTCCCAGCAAGTCTGCCATGCACCCGTAGTGCTTCAGCTCTCTGGGGACTCCATACACACTCTCCATCTCTCCGAAAAGCTTCCTTGCTTCGTCAACAATGCCTGCGTGGCTGCAGCCCACTAGCACTCCCAAGAAGGTTACCCCGTCAGGTGTTGTGCCAGAGGCCACCATTTGTGAGAAGTAATCGAGCAACGATTTGCCATGACCGTGCATGGCTAATCCAACAAGCATGGCATTCCATGTGAAGAGATTTTTTTAGCTACATATCTCGAACACCTCCCTAGCTGCCTCGATGCAGCCGCATTTGGCATACATGTCTACCAGGCCAGTGGCCAAGAATGCATCTATACAGACTCCATTTTGCTTGATATGATTGTGTATGCTCATTCCTTTCTCTAATTCCCCCAGCTGCGAGCAAGCTGAGAGAGCCGAAACCAATGATGTATTACAAGGTTTCAGAAAATTCAAGTCAATCATTTGATCGAACAGGTTGATAGCGTCCCTACACTGGCCCATTTTTGCATAGCCTGCAATAAGGGCACCCCAAGAGAACGTGTCTCTCACAGGCATTTCGTCAAACAGCTCCCTCGCCTTCCCCGTCTCGCCGGCTTTAACAAACCCATCAATCATCACATTATACGAAACCACATCTCTGTAACAACTTTCATCGAACACCTGAAACGCATACTCAACTCCGCCGTTCAAACAGTAGGCATGAACAAGATTATTGACCACATACACATCCACCAAGAACCCAAATCTCAGGGCTTGACAATGGAGCGCCCGTGCAAGAAAACTCGAACCCAAAGAAGCACAAGCCTTGAGCACAAAAGGGAAAGTATGCGAGTCAGGTGGGACGCCGGATCTCTGCATTTCAGAAAAGAAGCCGAGGGCAGTTGTGGGGGAAGAAAGAAGGGCGTGGGATCGAATGACGGTGTTGTAACAGAAGGAAGACGGGGTGCGGATGAGGTTGAAAATGGCGGTGGCGTAGTTAAGGTGGGCGGCAATGGAGGGAGTAAAGGCGGGGAGGGGGAGGAGGGAAGTGAAGGAATGGAGGATTTGAGTGAGGAGAGGAGTTTGGTTGAACGGAGAGAGGCAGCCTCTGGTGACGGCTTGAGCTTGGACTTGGTGGATATGTGATATGGTGTTGCATTTCAGCTTGAGAATGGTGATCAGACGCCATGATTGCTTGCAGATTAATCGCCTATTCAGATGAGGACGCAGAGCCACCATTATAATTCCTCCATTCGTATTTCATGTTTGCCTTTCAACAACACAATCCCCAAATATAAACGAAGGCGGCATCACGGGCAATCCTTATACCATTGTTCAGTGTAATGTGGACTTACGCATAAGTACGTGTCTTATTTATATCTATTGGTTGAGAAAGTAGTTGTGAACAGATGCTGCATTGTAATAGAGTTAATAGTATTCAAAAAAATAATTTATATCTATAAATTTTGTACATAAAATAAATTAATAATTGTGTTTATGATATGAATTTTTGCATTTTGTGTTGTAAAAATTTTGTGTCTATGAATATATTGTAAGAATAAATAGGAAGCATATAGGATTTAACCTCCACCCATAGTTGATTGTTTGTTGATGCCTGAACTGCTGCAAGAGTTTTTGTCTCTCACTTTCACAACCCTCTTAGATTGTGTATGAGTATTAATGTTGTGCAGTGAGAGGATTATTATAGAGCCTTTATATAGATGCAGTCCATCAATGCACTATTCCAATTATTTCCTACTGTTTAACTGTTTGCACCACTTATGAACAGGAAAATGGCCTTTCATTATAATGACCTTTCAAAAATCATAGTGGGATTCAATATCTTAATAATGAGATAATGAATCCCTGATTTTAAGGGGATAGTGGATCCATGTTTTCTGCTAGTGGATCCACTTTCCTAATGAAAGTGACATTTATCTAACATTCTCCCACTTGGTGCAAACATCAAACTCAAAGTACAAGATAACACTAACCATAATGATATGTCCTCATTAGTGCGAGTAGTATCCATTATGATCAAATGTAAATTGCCTTCAAGCACTTAATTAGGAAATAAAACTTAATGAAATAAACCATATGTTTATTTCTAATCCAACTGAAGTATTTTCTCAATAAATTAAAGTGTACACACTTGAGAAAATTTCCAAATGCAAAAGAATTTCATTAAAATTGAATGTATATATATATACAAATTACAAAGTGGACGAAAGTCCCATTTTTCCAACAAGATCCTTGAATTTAAATGGAGACATGCCTTTAGTCAAAGGATCTGCTAGCATCAACTCAATACTAATATGCTGAATAACCACAATTTTCTCTTTGATGCGCTCCCTGATAGCTAAAAACTTAATGTCGATGTGTTTACTTCGACTTCCACTTTTATTATTTTTAGCTAGGAAGACAGCAGCTGAGTTATCATAGTAAACTTTTAACGACTTAGATATAGAATCCATGATTCTAAGCCCAGAGATGAAATTCTTTAGCCATACACCTTGTGAAGTTGCCTCAAAGCATGAAACAAACTCTACTTCCATGGTAGAAGTGGCAATTAAAGTTTGTTTAACACTTCTCCATGATATAGCCCCACCGGCCATGATAAAGATGTACCCCGATGTTGATTTTCGTGAATCAACACAACCGGCAAAGTCTGAATCAGAATACCCAATGACGTCCAATAGATCCGTCTGCTTAAACACGAGCATATGATCTTTGGTACCCTTAAGATACCGCATAACCTTCTTTGCAGCTCTCCAGTGGTCTAAACCCGGATTACTTTGATATCGACCTAGCATTCCCACAGCAAAGGCAATGTCTGGTCTGGTACAGACTTGGATATAACCAAGACTAGGGGTGTAAACAAATCAAATATTTTAAATTCGATTCGTGATTCGAATTCGAATATGTCGATTCGAATTCGAATATTTCGAATTCGAATTCGAATACTTTTTTTGATTCGAATACGAATACGAATAGTAGTATATTTGATTCGAATAATATTCGAATATTCGAATATATATATATATATAAATATATAAATATATAAATATATATATTAAATATCTAAATATATATATATATATATATATATATATATATAATTATTATTATTTTTGTTCAGAACCCTAAGCCCTAATTCCACTCACGTTTCTTCGTCTCTTCCGCAAAGTTCCGCGACAGGCCGACAACAGCGAGTCAGCGACTTCACGTAAAGTTCCGACTTCCGACAATAGCAGGCTAGCAGCGAAGGTTCACTTCCGATAGCAGCAGCAAACTTTCAACTTCCGATAGCAGCAGCAGAGGCGGAGTCCGGTGCTTTTGGCCCGGAGCTGGAGAGCTGGAGAGCAGCGACTTCCGGTGCTTATGGCGCCGACTTCCGGTGCTCTTCAGTTCTCCCTGTCGGCGAGACGTAGCTAGTGTCGAAGGCTGCTCTATTTCTCTGTTACTCCGGCGGCTGTAGCGGCAGAGGAGGGTTCACTGGCTCACGGGCTTCACGGCAGGCTGGTAGTTGTTATTTTATAACTTTCATTTATTTTATTTACCTCTAATATGACAATTTTTTGGTATTCTTTTGTGATTTTCTGATTTTGGGATTATGGGTAGTATCCCTAATATGATTTTGGTAATACCTCTAATCTAGCCACAAGATTTGAATGTTATTTGTGTGATTATTTTATTTACCCAGTGTCTTGATTTCTTGTTTGTCAATTTGTTCTAAGTAGAATATATTTTGTTATTTAGCTAGCTAGTCTTCTTGTTTGTCAATTTGTTCTAAGTAGAATATATTTTGTTATTTAGCTAGCTAGTCTTCTACAGTAGTAGAATATATGTTGTTATTTGTATATTAATGTATTAATATATAACTATTCAATTGCACAGTGGATATGAAGTCAAAAAATTCAAATGAGCAAACACAAGAACATGATATTGGAGAATATGAGATGGATGAGGTAATCATTACCATTCTAGATTTTTATGTTTTTATGTTTGAATGCTTCTAAACTTTACAATGAATGCTTCTAAACTTTTGTAGGAAATTAATTGTGTTGATTTGAATGAAATTAATGATGGAGGTGTTAATGAAGAAAACTTGGATGTTAATGATGATGGGGAACAAAATGAAAATATAGATGTTGGAGATGAAAAAGGTGATGATGAGAAGGAATGTGAAAAGAATGATGATCAAAACCAATTTCAAAGGAAGAAAAGAAAGAGGGTATCAAAAGCTCACGCTGATTTTAGTGAAGTGACTTCAAATGATGGAAGTATTAAGCTACAATGTATACATTGTAAAACACTTCTTTCTAAGTCATCGTCTGCTACAACAAGTCATCTTTGGAATCATTTGAGTAGGTGTATACAAAAGAAACTCCATTCAAAAAATCAAAAAACATTGCAGTTTCAGAATGCAAAATCCAAGTTTGAGACACCTCCTTTGTCAGATGGTAAATATGATCATATGAAGCAAAGAGAAGCTATTGCTCATTGGATTCTGATGCATGAGCAACCGTTAAATGTTGTGGAGAATTATGGTTTTACTTTCATGTTTAAAGTTAATCTTCCACAATTTGAGAAAGTCTCTCGTGCCATGGCAAAGAATGATGTCATTATTGTGTATGACATAGAGAAGAAAAAGTTGCAATTAATGTTAAGAACCATCAATAAAATATCATTGACCACTGATATTTGGAAGTCTAAGGTGCAAAAGGTTTCATATATGTGTGTCACTGGACACTTTGTTGATTCAAATTGGCAACTTCAAAAGCGTGTACTTAGTTTCATGCCTCTTCCTCCTCCACATACTGGTAATCTTGTTCACTTGTTTTTAAATATATCTCTATATTAATTAATTGATAATAACTATTTCTTGACTTTAATATTATTAGAGTTAATACCTCCATTGGTCCTCCGAGTATTAGCGATATACTAGTGATGGTTCCTCGTCTTTAAAACGACCAGGAGTCGTCCTCTGTCTTTTTCAAAATAACCACCCGTGGTCCTCCCGTTAGCTTTTATGTCAAAAGGGTGTTAAGTTGGAGGGCAAATGTGTCCTTTCATCATTCCCTAAGCTACTCTTCTTCTTCTTCACCTAAACCAGACGCATTTCTTCTTTTCCACCACAGTTTTCAACCTAAGTTTTCCATGGATTATTTCTAACACAAAAAAAAAAAATTCTTGCTCATTAGTCTTAGAAAATAAAACAGCAATAACATGTCAAACTCAAAAAGAATTCAGGTAACATACTTGCATGGGAAACGAACCATAACCATGGGGTGCCATGCATGGCCGCTCATAGATACAGGAGAGTAGAAAAATTAGCAAAAAATATAAAAAGCTTAATAATGAGCTACAATGGAGTATAAAAAGGCCTTCACTGTAACGTGTGAGCACTGGCATTCATTCTGTAAAGCTTCAGTTATCATTCATCAATACAATGCACTTTTCCTAGTACTTCACTGCATCAAAAGCTTGGAACATGAAAACAAATATAGGAGCATTGCTTAAAGATTTGGCATGCCTTTTCCAGTTTTCGGGTCATATGTCTTCTCCATGAAATCTTCCAATGGAGTGTCCTTCGGCCAAGCAACTGATGGTCTTGGTGTAGTCCTTATCTGCAAGATCTCAGGAAGAGGAATAATGGAGCCTGATGCTCCAATACCTCTGGAAACTCTTACTTTGGTGCCATCTTCCAAGTATCTGATTCCAACTTTGCATGGTTGCCCAGTCACTGGATCTAGAACCTGCACATTAGAGACATGCAATGGGGCTTCAACTGTAAATATCCCACCTTCATGCCCTTGCCCTTGTTTAATATGCTTTTGAGTCATTTCCATTTTTGGTCCTACTGTTATTGGGGCATTGCCAATTTTAGTCCACTTCATTAATTTTTGCCACATTACGACCAGTCTTATTTAGTTCTTGCCACTTTTAGTCCACCGTTAAAATTTTCGTCAAATGGTCGTCCTAAACATGGGTATTTTTGGTCTTTTCATACTTTGGTCATCTCCTTGACCCTTTGCAGTGGTTTTCCTTACATATTTTCATCCAATGAAGAGGTCAGGCGGAAGCCATGTGAGCCACATTACAAAGCTATGGCTTTCGCCGGACCTCTTCATTGGATGAAAATGTGTAAGGAAGACCATTGCAAAGGATAAAGGAGATGATCAAATCATGAAAAGACCAAAATATCCCTATTTTGGACGGTTATTTTACGAAAATTTTAACGGTGGACTAAAAGTGGCAAGAACTAAATAAGACTGACCGTAATGTGGCAAAAATTAATGAAGTGGACTAAAATTGGCAATGCCCCAATAACAGTAGGACCAAAAATGGAAATGACTCTATGCTTTTTACTAGGTTTTTGCCCTCCAGAATAACACGATTCTGTGTACGTACAACACGCTTAACGATTCCTGTCTCACCCTTTATCTTTTCCTCTAATTATCATAACATTATCACCTCTGAGAACCTTCCAGTGATGTATGAGTTTTTGAGCAGCCTTCCAACCCATTATCTTTCTAAACAAATGGTCCTGATTTCGGCGAGCGAGTTTGATGGGGTGCTTCCGTGATTTCCAAGAATGTTCATCACCTGACAACCTACGTAATGGACTACCTGACGAGAATGGTGTCGGGGTACGGCAAGTGCGAGTGGATCGTGGCGAGGAACATCGACGACATCCTCTGGATTGGCGACACTTTCAGCGGCAAAACTCCGCATATTCATCACTGCGGTGACCAACAGCCGCTAGCCTCGCATATCAAACTGGTAATTGCTAATCTGCTCTGTAATTTGACGTGGCAGAGAGTGCGGAAAAACACGGTTGCAAATCAATCTTCATTATCGGGTTTTGTGATGATAGTTTTGCTGTTGGATGCTGGGAACGGGAAAGCTAAGAGGAAGAAGATAACCATAGATAATACAGGTGAAATGACAGGTTTGCCCTCACATTTAACGCCCATTTGACAGCAAATCTTACGGAGGACCAAGGGTGGTTATTTTTAAAAAGATAGATGACGACCCCTGGTCGTTTTAAAGACGAGGGACCACCACTGGTATATCGCTAATACTCGGAGGACCAATGGGGGTATTAACTCATATTATTATTATTATTGTCATATATTAGGTGTTGATATCATTGATGGGGTTATGAAGTCCACAAAAGATTGGGGAATTGAACATAAAATCTTCACCATTTCAGTGGATAATGCTTCAAACAATGATGTTGCAGTTCGAATTGCCAAAGAAACTTTCTCTAGGAGTCATACGCTACCTTTGGGTGGTAAGCCATTTCATGTCAGGTGCACTGCTCATATATTGAATCTTGTTGTTCAGGATTGTCTTTCTACAATTAAAAATGTTGTTGATGATGTTCGGAATAGTGTTCGATTTATCAATCAATCTGAGTCTAGGTTGTTGAAGTTCTCTGAAATTGTGCATCATTTGGGAATTCCCATGAAAAAATTAATTCTTGATTGTGTTACTCGCTGGAATTCTACATACGAAATGTTAGTTGTAGCTATTAAAGTTAAGGATGCATTTCCAATATTTGCCCAAAGAGAGCCTTCATAGAAATGTTGTCCTAGCTTGGAAGATTGGAGGAAAATAGAACATGTTCTTAGCATCTTAGAGGTTTTTTATGAAGCTACTCAAGTGATCTCTGGAACTAACTATCCCACTTCTAATGTTTTTCTTGGTGTGGTTTGGAGAGCCAAACATGTTTTAAATGAAAATGAGTTTCATCATGAAGAGTTGATTAGAGATATGATTGAAAAGATGAAGACAAAATTTGACAAATATTGGGGTGATTGTAATCTTTTGATGTCTATTGGAGCAATACTTGATCCTAGGTACAAAATGAGATTGGTTGATTTTGCTTTCAATCAAATATATAATGCAAATGATGCCCGTATAAATGTGATAAAGGTTCGGGATGCATTACATGACTTGTTCTATGAATATGTTGAAATTGATAACATGAAAAGTCGAAAAGGTAGTTCTTATGTGCCAAATGCGGGGAGTTTGTCAATTACTTCATCATGCTCAGCTTCTAAAGGAAAAGTAGTACTTTCTGATTTGTCTTTGTATGATAAATATTTGGACACTGTTGAAGATGTAACTCCAAATAAATCTGAGTTGGACATTTACTTGGAGGAAGGGGTTTATAGGTGTCAAGATGGTTAAGTAACCTCTGAAT
This sequence comes from Ipomoea batatas, assembly GCA_002525835.2. NCBI lineage: Eukaryota > Viridiplantae > Streptophyta > Magnoliopsida > Solanales > Convolvulaceae > Ipomoea > Ipomoea batatas. Next base: position 10,890,893 of record CM008334.1, on the reverse strand, counting down.
TTGATGCCTTAGCTTGGTGGAAATCTCATGAATTGAAGTTTAGTATTTTGTCTAAATTAGCACGTGATGTTTTAGCTATTCCAATTAGCACTGTGGCGTCAGAAGCCACATTTAGTGTTGGCACTCGAGTTTTAGATCCTTATCGTGCTAAACTATCTTCTGATATGGTGCAAGTTGGTTTGTGGAGCAGATTGGGTTCGTCAACTTCATGGGATCAATAAGTCTATTATGACACATGTAAGTTATAATTTAGTAATTTAGTGTAGCTTATTGATTGAATTATAGCAATTTTAACTTTAATTTTTTTTTATTATAGGAGGAAGAAGAATCGGTTGATGTCATATTGCGAGCATGATGATTGGAAGATAGTTGAAGACTAGAAGTGTAGTGGTGGTTGCCACTTGTTATTGTAGTACTTGATTTATGGATGTGATTGACTTTTTTTTTTGTTTGATGTTGAAGCTTAATGCAAACTTGAAATTCCTATTCTAGTATTTAATTTATGAATTTGATGATTGACTTTTTATTGTTATTCTAATGTAAATCTTGATTAGTATATTATTATCAAATTTTCTGCTATTTATAATTAAATTTTTATTGCATTTTATCTTAATTTATTGGAGAATTTAGGAAAAAATTAAGGCAGCCATTTCGAATTCGAATATTCGAATCGAATCGAATATATTCGAATATGGTGGTCGAATCGAATACGAATCGAATTTGGATTCGAATGTTATACGAATACGAATACGAATACTCATCCAAATAGTCGAATTCGAATCGAATAGTGAAATATTTGACTCGATTCGATTCGTTTACACCCCTAACCAAGACTACCAACAACTGAAGCATATGGAATATCCTTCATGGATTCTCTTTCAAAATCATTCTTTGGACATTGATCCAAACTCAACTTATCTCCCTTCGCAATAGGAGCAACACTTGGTGAGCAATCCTTCATCCGAAATCTTTCTAAAATTTTGTTAATATAGGATTCTTGTGATAGACCCAAAACACCACGTGATCTATCTCTATGGATCTTTATGCCAATGACACAAGATGCCTCGCCCATATCCTTCATATCAAAATTATTAGAAAGAATTTGCTTCACCTCATGTAGCATCCCTTTATTATTTGTTGCAAGTAAAATGTCGTCCACATATAAAACAAGAAAACATATTTTACTCCCACTTACCTTTTGGTATATACAATTATCTATTGGACTTTCAACAAAACCATATGAAGAAATAATCCCATCAAATTTTATATACCATTGGCGGGAGGCTTGTTTTAATCCGTAAATGGACTTCTTGAGCTTGCAAACCAAATGCTCACCTTTACTAGAAGAGAAACCTTCAGGTTGTTTCATATAAACCTCCTCTTCTAGATCACCGTTAAGGAATGCTGTTTTCACATCCATTTGTTGCAGTTCAAAATTGAAGTGTGTAACTAAAGCCAAAATTATACGAAGTGAATCTTTCTTTGACACAGGAGAAAATGTCTCTGTGTAATCGATTCCTTCTTGCTGAGTGAATCCTTTAGCAACAAGTCTAGCCTTGTATCTTTCAATGTTGCCTAATGAGTCTCTTTTGGTTTTATAGACCCATTTACAACCAATAGCCTTGGCATCATTAGGCAACTCTACAAGGTCCCAAACATCATTGCTCCGCATGGAACTCATTTCATCTTTCATGGTTTCCTACCATAAATCAGATTCCTTACAACTTATGGCTTGTGAAAAGGTTTCAGGATCATTTGTTTCTCCAACATTGCTTTCTTGTAAATACACTATATAATCACTAGGAATTGCCGATTTTCTAATTCGAGTAGATCTTCTTAATGCTGGACTACCTTCTCTTTGAAGAGTTGATGGTTCAACTTCCTCTTCAAGAATTTCCTGAATTGGTTGATCTACTGGAATAATCTCAGCATTTTGTGGAATTTCATCAATAGGTTGTTCAATACCCGTGTGATCCTGAGGGGTATTTTGATATATTATCAACCTATCTAATGATGTAGAAGGATGGAGTTCATTATGTTCTTGAGTAGGAATTAAATCCTTGAATCGATCCCTCCCACTAATCAAATCATCTTCAAGAAATTTGGCATTTCTTGATTCCACAAACCTAGTAGAATGAGATGGCAGTAAAATCTGTAACCCTTCGAGGACTGTGCGTATCCAACAAAGAAACCACTTATAGTTCTCGGGTCCAACTTCTTTTCTTGTGGGTTATATTTATATATACACACTTCAAGCGGACATCCCCAAACATGCATATGTTGCAAACTCGGTTTCCAACCTTTAAACAATTCAAAAGGTGTCTTTGGGACAGCCTTAGTTGGAACAACACCATTTTGGTCCGGAGAACCTGGCATGGTGTATTGGGCAACAATCCCACGTTCTTGAAGAAACTTAGCAAACGGACTAGGTGTTTGCCCATTTTCAGTGTATCTACCATAATATTCACCACCTCTATCTGATCTTACTATTTGTATTCGCTTTCCACATTGGTTCTCAACTTCAGCCTTAAAAGTTTTGAAGGCATCCAATGCTTCATACTTATTAGAAAGCAAATACATATATGTAAACCGTGAATAATCATCAATAAAGGTGATAAAATATTTGTGGCCTATCATGTCCATATCCGGACAACATATATCAGTATGTATGATTTCTAATATGGTAGAACTCCTTGTTGCACCTTTCTTAGACTTGTTTGTTTGCTTTCCCTTAATGCAATCTATACAAGTCTCAAAATCAGTATAATCAAGAGTACCAAGTACCCCATCATTTACTAATTTCTTAATTCTTTCAATAGAGATGTGACCTAATCTCCGATGGCATAACATATAGGAATTCTCATTAATACATGGTCTTTTAGTGCCAGTATGAACATCTAAAGAATTATATGTAGAATTGCTTTGTAGATTAATGCGATAAAGACCATCAGACAAAGTACCATTTCCAACACAAGTTGATTTATTAAAAATCACAATAGACTTGTCTTGAAACTTGAATGAAAAACCTAATGGTACAAGCCTTGAAACAGAAATCAAGTTTCGTGAGAAACTTGGTACATAAAAGGTCTTTTCTAAAATCAAAACAAAGCCACTACTTAATATTATTTTACATGTTCCTATTGCTTCAACTTGTGAGCCCATCTTGTTTCCGGATAAGATAGTCTGCTCACTTCCCACTGGCTTCCTTAAGGCTTGAAGTCCCTGTAAGGAATTTGCAATATGGATTGTTGATCCAGAATCAATCCACCAAGTATTAGTGTTAACTTCAGACATATTAGATTCATAACATACAAATGAGGATAGATTACCTTTGTTCTCAAGCCACTTCTTGAACTTGATGCAATCTATCTTAAAGTGTCCTTTCTTTCTACAGAAAAAACACCTTCGCATCTTCTTTATGTCAGCTTGAAGTTGGC
>CM008334.1:10644729-10659935 GCA_002525835.2 Ipomoea batatas | reverse complement strand
AAACGGTAACATGATTTTTTTTCCCCATTTTCCTCTTCAAGCTTTGTTTTATTTTCTTCCTTTGTCTCCCCTTCAGTATACCCCATTTGGCAATAATAATATGAAGTGGGGGGGGGGGCAAGGCAAAAACCATAGTTGCTCTCAAAGCAAAAGAACCACCAACAATAGAAACCTAAAAAGTTTTTTTGTGACTTCACATTGAAAACATCCTTAATACTTTTTGGATTATTGAAACCCTTCCGACAATGTGTGGGATACGATAGTGTCACAATCTAGTTGAGAAGAGAAGAAAATATAATAGTGTTATTTGAGCGGAAGTGAAGTGATGTTTCTCCAGCCGGCCTAATGATTTTCAGCATCTCAATAACTACCAAGTTAACTCCTTGTTCGTTGTAACAAGTTTTCTCCTTCTTGTTCTTTGTAACAAGCTTTCTTTCTTTTATCAATATATCCTTTTGTTTTTTCGGCTTTTATAACCTTGCATTTATGATACAATTCCAGTATCCTTCATTGATTGCCAACTACCGTCTGAACCTGCTGTTTGGTTTCTTTTGGCCAACACCCATGCTTTATTTTCTCCTTATTTTTTCCCTGTAGCTGTTTGTTTTCTATGACTTTCACTCCAATCATTTCTTCCCTTTAAACTGGTTTGCTTCCTTGAGTTTTCATAACATCTTATTGCTTTCATTCCAATCCACATTTCATTTTATATTGTTGTCTTTGCTTCCCTAAGCTTTATAACCCCTTCCTATGGCTTCCGGTAGTAGGCTTTACACGAGCTAAGAGCTACCGAAAGGAGACGGAGAATCTCTTTGGCCCGGAGCTAAGAGTTACTGGATGGAAAGAGCCTTCGGCGTTTGGGAGCCTTTGGTTTGCAAAGCGTCCACGCAAGGATACTAAAGAAGGAAAAGAAACATACGACCTTAGCAACTCTTTTCAACTTGTCAAAGAGCATGCACCTTTTCAGGAAACATTCAGTTGGTACGAGGAGGGTGAGTTTACTAGAGGCAGCAATAGGCAGAGTCAAGGGGTGACTGGCAGCGGATTTTCTGAACAAATATGATAGACACGCAACCGCAGCAATAAATGCTCATTTAATGCATGAATGAAGGGCTTTAACCTTTGGTCAACAAATTGGAAATTCTTACAGAGGTCTCAATAACGGTGGGTTGGACGCTAGTGGCAGTAAGGATTAAAGTGATGAGCTACAACTGGAAAATTTCTTTTATGGACCATGATGCACCTATAGGGCTTATAGTGGTGGGTCTTGTCGAACATGTTCGACTAGACCAATGAGTTTTCTATCATGGAACTGTTGTGGGCTTGGCAACCAAAGGACAGTTCAAGTCTTAGTGGACTTAGTCCACTAAAAAAGGCCTATTATTATTTTTCTAATGGAAACTCTATTGAACACTGATAAGTTACAAAGGATAAAAAATAGACTAGGCTTTAATGGGCTGTTTGCGGGTGATAGCTTGGGCCATAGTGGTGGGTTGGCCCTTATGTGGAAGGAAGGAACTGATGTCTCAATCTTGGGCTTCTCCAAAAACCATGTTGACGCGCTGGTGGTGCCTAAAGGTTGTGATGAACATTGGCGTTTCACCGGCTTTTACAGATGTCCGGAAAGGAACAAAAGGAGAGATTCATGGTGCCTTCTCCGACATCTGTCCACTTGGCATGGCCTTCCCTGGTTGCTTATGGGTGACTTTAATGACCTCAAAAGGCAAGACAAGAAGATAGGGAGAATTTCTCACCCCCAGTGGTTTTGCAAGGGGTTCGACGAAGCAATTACTCAAAGCAGACTGAGAGAAATTGATTTCGAAGGCAGTCAATTCACGTGGGAGAAATCCAGAGGAACGTCCAATTGGGTGTAGGAAAGACTTGACCAAATCTTGGCATCGGAGTCTTGGTGTGAAAAGTTCAGCGGCGTAAACGCTTCATCTATTGTTGTTCCGGCAAGCGATCACCTGGCGTTGGTACTGTGGCCAAATCGCACTATTCGTATACAGGTTAGGAAGTCTTTTAAATTTGAGAATGTTTGGATTAGTGAAAGACGATGTCGGGAAATTATTATTCATATCTAGGGTAATACAAATGGCTGGAGTTAATTAGTTGATAGACTGAATATATGTAGTAAAGCCATCTGGGAGTGGGGGAGAAAGCTTACAAAGGACTACCAGCCAAGAATTGTGGTCCAAAGAAAAAGAATGGAAGCTCTAAGAAATAGAACAAACCAATATAGAGTCTAGCTTTTTGATGAGGCCCAAAGACACTACTATAAACTCCTTGAGCAGCAGAATAAGTACTGGCAACAGAGGGTAAAAGTGTTTTGGTTAAAAGGAGGTGATATCAACTTAACTTTTTTTCATAACCAATTCCGGCAAAGACGCAGAAACAATTCCTTAACCAAGATAAAATACGGGAATGGCATATGGAGAAACAAAGGGGTAGAGTTGAATAACCTCTTCCTGCAGTACTTTGAAGATTTATTCACAACAAGCCCAGGGGATATGGAGTCGGTCGTAGCGGGTATCACCATAAAAATCACTGATTATGAGAACGAGAGACTTACCAGAAGGGTCACCTATGATGAAGTGAAAACAACCATTTTTAGCATGCATCCTAACAAGTATATCTGGGCCCAAACGGATTAAACCCGGGTTTCTTTCAAGCGTACTGGGTCCTTGGATATGATATTCATAGAATTTGTGAGAGTTTTGTCCAGAATGGTCATATGCTCCATGGTTTGAACTCCACACAGATTGTGCTTATTCCCAAAAAACAAAACCAGACGTTATGGGGGATATGAGACCGATTTCACTTTGCAACGTCGTCTACAAGGTGATTGCTAAAGTGTTAGCCAATAGGCTCAAGCCTCTTGTAAACAACATCATCGTAGAGAACCAATGTGTCTTTGTGCCGGGCAGGCTGATCACAGATAATGTCATGCTTGCATTCGAAGCCCAACATTTTCTGAAGAAGAAGAGACAAGGAAAAGAAGGTTATGCAGCACTCAAGTTGGACATGAGCAAGGCGTACAATCGAGTTGAATGGGCCACACTTAAAGCTATCCTTTGTAGGTTGGGTTTCTGTAAAAAAAAATGGAACAATCTTGTTATGTATTATGTTGCCACAATATAATACTTCATTCTTTCAGACGGGGAAGAGATTGACCATATCAATCCTCATCGAGGACTCCGGCAAGGTGACCCTTTGTCACCATACCTATTTATCATTCTTGCTGAAGGGCTCACTGGTCTCATTCAAAAGAAAGAAATAGATGGTTCTCTCCATGGAATAGCAATTGCTAGAAACGCCCCAAGAATCTCTCACCTGCTGTTTGCGGATGATAGTTATTTATTCTTCAAAGCCACTTCAAGGGAAAGCTAGGTTTGCAAGGACATCTTAAATATCTACACCAATGCTTCGGGACAAACTATAAATTATGACAAATCTGGGATAGTTTTTAGTAGCAATGTAGAGGAAGGGGTGAGGGAAGAGATCAGGAGCATCTTGGGAGTTAGGAGAGAGGGGAACCATGGGAAATACTTGGGTCTTCCTTCTATTATGGGTAGGAACAAAAGGGAAATCTTGGGTTTCATAAAGAATATATTGGTTAATAGGATCCGAAGTTGGAGTGCAAGATTCTTATCCAAAGCCGGTAGGGAGGTCCTGCTGAAAAGTGTGTTGCAAACACTATCCTCTTACGCTATGAATGTATTTCTACTGCCTATTACCACTGTGGAGGAGATTGAGAGGGAAATGAATGGTTTTTGGTGGGGTGGGGAGAATGGAGGGAGAAAAGAAATCCAGTGGAAGGCCTGGAAACACTTATGCGTGCCAACGAAATGGGGTGGGATGGATTTCAGGAAGTTGAGAGCCTTTAATATCGCCATGTTAGCCAATCAGGCATGGAGACTAATCAAACACCCAGAGTTGCTAGTCTCAAAAGTCTACAAGGCAAAATACTACCCAAATGGCAATTTTTTAGATGCTGATAATAAGGGAAGCAATCCCTCTTTTATTTGGACTAGTCTGTTAGAGACGCAAGAAATTATAAGAAAAAATACAAGGTGGAGGATTGGAGATGGGGAATCTGTTTTTATTTGGAGGGACGATTGGCTACCAAACAAAGAAAAGCCAGCAATCTCAACTCCACCGTACCCTTTCCTCCATGATACCAAGGTGTCCTCTATCATGAATGATCCAGGTACAAGTTGGGATGAGGAAATTCTCTACGACATGTGTTAGGCAGCAGTAAAATAAACAGTAGCAAAGTTAGGCAATAAAGTTAACAGCAGCAAAGTTAGGCAGCAGCAATGTTAGGTAGCAGTAATGTTAGGCAGCCGTAAATAGTGCAAAATTTCAGGAAGCTTGTCTATTTTCTCATGTATATATAGATGCATCAGCTAGCTAATGAAAATAGAACACAGAATTGTTATTTAAGAACATAGAAACATCTGTTTTCCATCATTTTTCAGTTCTGGTCAGTAATTACTAGCCTCATTTTCTGTGTTAAACCTCTGTTTTGTCATGGTATCAGAGCCAAAATCCTGAGATAATCCTTGTGTCTTGTTCCTTTTCTTGCTCCAAGATCGTAGTATTCTTGTTCTTGTATCACTTGTATCTTGCTATCATAGTTTCTTGGACCTATTCTCTTAGTTCTTGGTTCTGTTGTCTCGGATCTATTCTTGATTCTGATTGAATCATGTCTTTGGAAAGATAAGAAAATAGACAAGCTTCTTGAAATTCTGCACTATTTACTACTGCCTAACATTACTGCTACCTAACATTGCTGCTGTTAACTTTACTGCCTAACTTTGCTACTGTTTATTTTACTGCTGCCTAACACATAATAATTATAATAATCTCAACAATCAGAAATATACTGCACATTTTGCTGCTGCTCTGCTCTTCGTAGAAACTCTAGACCTCACAAACCAGTTGAAAGGTATGGTTTTTCAACCCCTGTGTCTATGTCTACTGTGTTATCTTCTATCTATATCCCCACTTATTATAAAAAAGGCAATGGAACATAAGTGTTGGCAACAAGCAATGGAAGAAGAACTTCAAACACTTGAAGAAAATCATACTTGGGACATTGTTTCGTGTCCCCAAAATGTTAATCCCATTGGTAGCAAGTGGGTTTATACTATGAAACTCAAGTCTAATGGCTCATTGGATAGATATAAAGCTCGATTGGTTGCTCTTCGGAATAAACAAGAATATGGTCTCGACTACGAAGAAACATTTGCACCAGTTACTAAGATGACCACAGTGAGAACCATACTTGCTATCGCTTCCTCTCAATCTTGGGTTTTACATCAGATGGATGTAAAAAAATGCCTTCTTGAATGGGGATCTTAAGGAAGAGATTTACATGAAGATTCCACCTGGTATGCAAATGATAGCTTCACATGAGGTTTGCAAGTTAATACGTTCCTTGTATGGTTTAAAACAGGCACTTGGGGCCTGGTTTGAGAAGTTTCGCGACACTCTTCTCACCTTTTCCTTCACACAAAGTCAATATGATTTCTCACTCTTCTTTCATAAGACAACCACTGGTATGATCTTTCTCTTAGACTCTTAGTATATGTTGATGATATTATCATCACTGATAATGATAATGCGTTGATTACTAAGCTTCAAAATATGTTGTCCAGTACATTTAAAATGAAAGATCTTGGGCATCTAACATATTTTTTAGGGCTGGAAGTTCACTATGAAGAACATGGTTTCCTCTTAAACCAACATAAATACATTCAAGATCTCATTGAGTTGGCTGGTTTACAGGATGCTACTGCTGTTGATACACCAATGGAGGTCAATGTGAAATACCGGAAAGATGAGGGCGAACCATTGCCAGATCTTTTTTTGTATAGGCAACTTGTTGGTAGTTTTATCTACCTAACAATTACAAGGCCCGATATCTCCTATGTTGTTCATATCGTCAGTAAATTCATGCACTCACCTCGACATCTCCATCTTGCTGCAGTTCGTCGCATAGTTCGATATCTAATTGGGTCACCTACTCGTGGGTTGTTTTTCCCCAAACAATCAGCTCTTCATTTGACAGCATATAGTGATGCAGATTGGGCTGGCTGTCCAGATACTAGGAAATCTATCACAGGATGGTGCGTTTTTCTTGGAGATGCCTTGATTTCTTGGAAGTGTAAGAAGCAAGAGAGTGTCTCTAAATCCTCTACAGAGGCCGAGTATAGAGCTATGTCTGCTGCGTGTTCAGAGATTGTGTGGTTACGTGGTCTTCTTTCTAAACTTAGATTTCCTTTTTAAGTGATCCTACTCCACTTCATGGTAGAGGTGGCCACGGGCCGGTTCAAGGTCGAACCAACCCTGAATCGGTCCGAAAAATAACCGGCCCAAGCACGAACAGACTTAAAAGTGGGCCTAGCCCGGATCGGAACCGCATAATAAGGGCCGGTTCAGGTTCTTTGAAAAAAAAGCCCAGGGCCCAGCCCAGGACCAGGCCCGGGCAAGGTAAGGGCCTCGGGGGCAGCACGCACGCACTCCACGCAGCAAAGCAGCAAAGCATGGCAATTGACAAATGTGCCATGCTTTGCTGCCACCCACTAGCCCACATGCCACTACTATATATTTAATTAAAAAAATATATTATTTTGCCTTGGGCAAGCTGTGCGCAGCTTTGCCCAAGGCTCCATGTTGACATGTTGCAATGTGCAACGGCCAAATTTCGGCCATTGCACGTTGCAACTTTATTTTTTTTTTATTAATCTTATTTTGGCTGGATGGCCACTCTAGTGCAACGGTTATATTTTTTGCCGTTGCACTGGCCATCCGACCAATTTTTCTCATCTCTTTCCTTCTATAAATACCTTTTACTCAATTCATTTTTTTCAACAAAATTTTCAAACCAACTCTANGATTTTGTCAAAAATTGCAAAGGATATTTTTGCATGTCCTGCTTCAACAGTTGCATCCGAGTCTGCTTTTAGTGCCGACAAGAGAGTATTAGATGATAAAAAATCAAGCTTGGCACCGGATTCCATCAAAATTTGTGTCATGAAGAATGATTGGGACGCTGCAGAAGAACGCACTCAAAACCAACTTGCACTAATTGAAGACGATGACATAGATGAATGGTTGGCCATCGATACATCATCTGAAGCCACGCCTACTGCTAGTTCTCGTGCAACCTCTGCCAATGTTTCCGATCAAGAATAAAAATGAGGTGTACATACCAAGAACTACGTGGGCTTTGATTCCTCTAAATTATTGAGGATACGTAGGCATCTTAATTTTTACAATATTAAGAGCAAGCCCAATTATTTCTTTAAATGATTATTAAAAAAAATTAACTATGTGGATTTTTATTCTTCTAAATGATTTTATATATATATATATTATTAATTATTAATTATTACTTATGTACCCAGAGTTGAAATAGCTTAATTGGAAACACCTTAAATTATTTATCACAAGGTTAAGGGTTCAAATCTCATTTCAAACAAAAAATGTAGTTAAAAGAATTTATATATTAAAATATTTCAGCCCGGCCCGGCTCGGGGGCTGCAAATCCAGTGTATCATGAACGCACAAAGCGCATAGAAGTCGTTTACTCTCACATGTCTTTAACGAAGGGGATGAAATTCACGATACTTCTTTATCTTTTGGGTTGTTCTGCCGGATCGATCGCTCAAGATCTTTGGTCTTTACCCGGACCCGATGAAAAAAATGGGATCACTACCCTGTTTTCCATCATTTTTCAGTTCTGGTCAGTAATTACTAGCCTCTAATTTTCTGTGTTAAACCTCTAATTTGTCACTATCAACCCACAAGAGAAAGGACGAGCTGAAATGGGCTGCAGAAAAAAGAGGTTGTTACACGGTTAAAAGCTGCTATTGTGCCATCATGCAGGAGTTGACAAATACTAGGATCCTAAGTTGGTCATCATTCTGGAGTCTTCATATCCCACCGAGAATGAACGTTTTGATGTAGCAAGCATGTACCTCTTGTCTACCTACATCCTATCAACTAAGGCAGAGGAGAGTCGAATGTCTTGCAGAGTGCCAAGTATGCCACAAAGGGGTGGAAACAATTTTTCATGCATTGGTAAAATGTGATGTGGCGAGTGAATGTTGGAGACTCTCTTTGAATGTCAATCAGCGGGATGGCCAATATGACTTCGCAGACTGGTTTACCCAAAACCTCAACAGGCTGGATGATGAGGGAAAAAATGTAGTGGCAACAATTTGTTGGTCCATTTGGACGGCAAGGAACAATAAAATTTGGAATAACAAGTCAACCCCCCAAGAGTCATAGTGGAGCAGGCAAATGTCAACCTCAGAAGCTGGAAAGATGCAAATATACTAGTCACTCCTTACCCAAATGATCATCCCAGGTTCACTGTTAAATGGGAGAGACCTCCATCAGGCTGGTGTAAATTAAATATAGATGCTGCTGTTGACAAAGCAGGAAGGAGAATGGGTTTATGATGGATCCTGCGAGATGAATATGGAAGTTTTAAAGGAGGAGTATCCATGCCATGGAAGGGTGTCTTCTCACCATCTGAAGCTGAAGCCATTGCCATTAGGGAAGCACTAAGTTGGCTAAAGGAGAAGCAGTTGGATAGAGTGAAAATTGAATCGGATGCCAGGGTCATAGTCAAAGGTTTAGTTTCAAAGTTGGGTGTTTCTTCTCTTGATTTGTTATTGTTGGATATTAAAGATATGATGAGCATGTTTGCTTTGTTAGCTAGGGAGTCTGTTTCTATGCCTGAACGTAAGGAGTGGAGTTTTCATCCTCCTCCCTTCCTCTGTAATGTTCTGGTTGATGACTTGAATTAATATATTTATGTTGTTTGGTTTTCAAAAAATAGTTTTTTTTTTGTCAAAAACAAAATAAATAATAATAATAATAATAATAATAACAAAAAACAAAAGGAGGGTGGCAACACGCCCGTTGACCATTTTTTTTTCCTTTTTCTAGTAAGACGCACTAGCGTAAAAAAAAAAAAAAATCTCTCCCTCTACAAGATACGATTTCTTGTCTCTCCTACTTTCTCTCCCCTCAACCTCACCCAAACCAACCCCATCCAAAAAAAATACCATATGTTAGCCCTGGTTTAATAATGCTTACATGTGAAGTTGTGGACTATGGTTCATGTAGTGACTTCTTATACAAATTTATTTTTATTATTCTATAAGTTTATTTTTTGTGTTGCAAGTCAAATTTGACATGTAATATACTAAAACTGAAACCATTAAAAATGTAATAAACTTATTAAAAAATAAACATATAGTATACTAGAAATGAACTAAAAGTATATCAAAAAATATCATGTTTCGCTAATGTCTCAATGATATATTTAAACCTTTTTTTTTTTTAAAAAAAAAAGACACTTTCTCCAATTTTTTTTGTTCTTTTTGATTTTTTAAAACAATATTACGTGTGATATATGTTAAAGTATATGAATTTTCCTTTTTTATATACGGAGTAATTAATAACTAAAAGGAAATGGTCAAATAAGCCTCCAAAACTTTATTTAAAAAGTTAATTATGCCCTTCAACTTATCAAACTCATAAACATGTTATTTTGAAGCATTGAAGTCTTGAATCACATAAACTGGTTGGTGACCTATAACTATAGGTTACTAAGGTTCCGACGAACTTCCGGCAAATTTCCAGCATTAAATACCACGCGACCGATTGGTTGTCGGAATTTGATGCCAAAAACTTGTTTGAGGTTCGCCGAAATCCNGGAAAACTGGGGGACATAAGAAATCTTCGAAATCTGTGGTAACCCGTTTCAGCACTTCAGGTTAGTAACTTCGTATCATATTGTGCTTCTCTTCATTTCATTCATAATAAAATTGATTTATTGGCGTCACGTCACAACCCCCGAGAACTAAAGCTTATTATTCGTCCATACAGGACTGGATGGTAAAGTAGTTACATGGGATTTGGGGAAACAAGAAGATTTGTCTGAGTACCTATGAAAGTCCCCGAAAGCATTCCATGCCCGCCTTCTGTACAATTTTTAATACAAATTCTTAGGCATAGGTGAATTAGAATTTCATCTTCATCTACCAGAAATAAAAATGTATTGATTTTGAAATAGTTTAAGTGTGTATGTGCTGTAATGGTTTGAAAGAAGAATTTGCAACTCATAATGTCAGGCTCTCACCACAGTTTCGTGATGCTTTTATGCTGTATGTTGATGAACGGCACCTGTCAGCATATTGGGTTTCCTTTTCCATTCTGTACCAAGTGAAAAAAAGTTTGTAGTGATAAGTGTATGATTATGAATTGTTAATTTCGTTTCATTTTTTGTGGCTCAATTAGCAAGGGATATACATATAATATATATAAAGACGGTTCAAATAAAAATCAGTGCAAACACGTCTCATGCAAAATTACAAATTGCATTTCTTGATATGCACAAGTGTTCAAATTATGAATTTAGAAGTGCGGCATGTGAAACTACAAAGTGTGCTTAGATAGTTGCACTTTTACTATTTTACGGAGTCCGTTTGAAAAGGAAAGTCATTTTTTCAAAAAATAGTTTCATTTTCGGTGTTTGATTATATTTTAGAAAATTGTCTTGGTGTGTTTGGTTCATTTTCTAGAAAATGAGTAGAATTGTATAATTAAACATTTTAATTATTTTATTTAAAATATACAAATATTTATAATAATATTAAAAATAATTTTATTTATTATTTATTTTTTAAAAAAAATAAAAACAAAACACCTCTAGTTTCCTTTAGTGTTTCCATCAAAAACTAACGTTGCCATTGTTGGATGGACTTTGGAATGGATGGACTTGGGAAAATGACTTCCGCTAAATTTTGGCGGAAGTCATTTTCTTCCAAAAAAGCCTTATTTTCTCTCAAGTCAATGGAAAATTATTTCCGTTGACTTGATTTTTCAGACACATCTGAACACTGGAAAATCCAGAAAATGAATTTCCAAACACACCCTGAGTGTATTTTGTAGTGTGATGTCATCCCAGTTACCACTCCAAATATCCAAATAAGTAGTCACAAGTACGAACCCTGGTGGTGGGAGTTTAAATCTTTTGGGCTGAAAATATTTGAGAAAATATAGAACAAATACTCTCTTTAAAAAAAATGTATTTTATAATATTGCTTGGTGTATTTAAAGTTTGTTATAATTATTAAATTGTCACCGCATATCATAGCAACAATATAAATTACACCCAACGATATAAAGGGTATCTAATGATATCATTAATTGCACCAAATGCAGCCGCATGAAGGGGAAAAAAAAAAAAGAAAAAAGAAAAAAGAAAAAAAGGCTACTTCAGAAGTGTATATTCATGCTCTTGCATGGAATGGAATCAATTACAAAATCTAACCATGATTTACAATAACTTTAATCCATGAGCTCTGCTTTTACAACCCATTGCATCTCTACTCACTAACTGAAACTCGGAAATTTTTTCGAGCAGTTTCCCATCCCTAATTCCCTACTATATATCAAACACTATGCAAGAGCGGGGAAGACGACACACAATAATTCATACAAACGCATTTTTACACAAAAGGATAGGGGCGACATAGCGTGAAGGTGGCATTACAGTTTGGAAAACATGCATTATGCTGACTTCTTTTGCTATATTATCAAATGGTGTTTACCCGAGGTGCATATATGCCATAAGTATACCGTGTGCTGAAGATCCAAGCTCTCTTGCTCTACTCGGAATATTGTACATTGGTTTCGTACGCTCTTTCACCTATTTGATGGGACGTTGCGTCCTAGGTTTGGCACCCTCCTGCAATTTTGAAACGAGGATTAAGAGAGCGAGGAATAAATAATTTCCTCAAAAGAAATGGAAACCCCAATAGAATTCACTTTGACGGTTTGACCTCAAATTGAAAATGTTGGCGCATAGCGCATATAAATGCTAAATAAAATTTACTCAGTACAATTACTCCAACTTCAGCTATAAATTTCCACAAGAGTAACTTGCCGGATTCTTGAAGAAAGTTTGATGGCATAGATTGAAAATATTGATCTAGCATAATTTAATCCTTAGAGTGTCAAGAGATAGACCTATCCTAAATATTTCTAGCTTTATCACACCATAATCGAGAGGGAGGAGATTCAGGTATAACATACTTAGGGGTGTCAAAGTGGGTCGGAACCCATGGGCCAGCCCTAAACTGCCCCGCGGTGCGGCGGGTTGGGGCCTAAAATTTTTGGCCCGTGAAAATGCGGGCCTCGCGGGCTTGGCCCAGGCAGGCCACGGGCTAACAATATATAATACTAAACATTAAAAAATTTAAATTTTCTAATTTCTAAACACAGAAGAATAAAATATTATTTAGGTTAAATTATTAGAATATACAATAATATATTATAATAATTTTTTTTTTTAATTCTTGAAGATGGCCTGCGAGCCCGCATGATGCAGGCTAGAATTGCGTGTTTCGCGGGCTGGCCCACAAAGGCCCAAAAATTACCACCGCAGTGGGGTGGACCAGCCCGCATTGACACCCCTAACGTACTCATTCCATTACTCAATATTTACCCTCAAAAGCCATGTTGCAAGTTCTACTAAGCAATTCATTTTTCTCTTCAGATTTGGAATCTGCATTACTTCTAAAATGGTTCTCGATACTTATGGGGTGAGGATGCTACCAAATAAGTACTAACCTTTTTTAATATTTCATTGGTTCCATCATTTGTCGAGCCAATTGATGGTTTGTTCGTAATCATTTTTCTCCTCTCTACACCTGCATCCATAGGTGCCCTGTTCCCAAATAGAGTAATTTAGAATTCCACTTCTATAAAACGCCAAAAAATGAGACAACTAATTAATGGGTGGTAAAAATTCATTAATGCATAAAAAGGGAGTCCATTTATATTATCCTAACTAGTGTCACAATGGCAAATTATACCATGGACCAGGGTCTACCTTGCATTGTGGTCCTTGATCCAAAATAACCTTTCAGTTATGTGTATGCAGTTAACATATTATGTACCTGCAATTAACAGTTTATGTGCCTATACATAAATTTAAGGCACATAACATGTTAACTACAGACACAAACTGTCTATTAACATATTCCGTACTTACAATTAACAGTTTATGTTTTTGTGGTTAACATTAATAACATATTATATGCCTTCAATTTATTTATAGACTAAACTGTTAACTGAAAATACAGAATATATCAATTGCAAACACATAATTTTTGGATTAGGGTCCACAATGCAAGATAGACCCTAATCCATGGTATAACAGTTGTGTCACAATTCACAACTTAGAGGCAGTAAAGAACCTTTCTCCAATGGCAGCTTTAAATTACAAAAGTTAATTTCAGTTAGGCTTTAGAGCAAAGTTGAGTGTTAAAAGTAGCTTTACATTTACAGCTCGCTATTATTAGTAGAGCCCAGAGACACATTAACAAAAACTCCATATATGGAGTTTTTGTTAATGTGTCTCTGGGCTCTACTATTTCGTATCTTTTTACACTATTATCTTTTCCAGGCTGACTGAAAAAAGACGGTGACAGAGGTGGGGAGACCCTCCTTTTCAAAGCAATCCCACATATGAGAAAAGGTCGACTTTTTCATACAAAATTTAGCAGATTCCCGAAAGATAACACACTATCATTGCGTGTCGAGAAAAAAAAACAATGCATCTTCTAAACATATTGTGAGATATATATAATGTGGGGGCCCCCGGGGAGGGGGGGGGCACATAATTTGTCAAAAATCTGACCTTGATGAAACAGAACTTGATTTCGTTCCGGATTGGCCTTTTTGAGTAGTTACTCTTTGATTTGGCTTCCCCAATCTACAATATAGATGAAATTGTTCCCGTAAAATTAGCGGTATACAATAGAAGATTAGATCACATCAATCCACGCTATTACCTTCCGTTCTCTCCACTAGGAGTTAGAGAAGTGGAAATCTTCTGCTCGGGTCCTTTAGATGTCATCTATTAAACAAAAAAGGAAATGAAGTTCTCACATATCTGGTGAAAAATATTTAGAAAAGATACGAATAAGTGCATGTGAAACTGTATAGAGTATCGACTAGATTAAATAATAACGTGCATAATCTGTGATTTCATTTATAAACAAACCAACCTGTCCTGATCCACTATAGCTTTTATCACCCGAAGATTTCATTTCATTGAAACTGTTTCTAAAAGTCTTGAATGCCCGTTTTACAATCTCCTTGTCCCCCATTCTATCCATAATCAAAGACCTTCCCATTGCAATACGAGATTCCACGGGTTTTGCTGGTCCAATCTCCGTAATCACAGATCTTCGCATCATATTTTGAGCTGCAGCAGAATTTGCGGGGCTCAAACTGAGGGACATGTGCAAAGAAGTTCGTGCTACCCGCTTGTTATCCGTGACGGGAGAATTCTTGCTCCTATGCAAAGAAGACCCGTTCTGAATCCTCGTGGAAGGTTGAGGAGACACAACCGACCTAGGAGGAGCTAGTTTCTTGGTTTCTGTCACGGGAGTATTCTTGATCTTCTGCAATGATGACCCGTTTGCCTTTTTTGTTGGGGGCAAAGAGGGAGACCCGAGTTTGGAAGATGGTGCGGGGGATACTCTAGAAGGGGTAACTTTAGAAGATTTCAAAGCGTGTGATGCCAATTTTTTCTTTGTCCCAGCAGATGTCGAATCGTTCATAGATGGATGTATCTAAAAGTGTATTTTTTAAAACAAAAGCAAAAAAAAGAAAAGCCCATTATTATCCAAACAGGTAGATTATGCATTTATGCTAGTGATATAAGTCAATTAGATAGGGCTCTGAAAAGGGAAAACCAACTGTTAGAGAAGATCCAAAATTCACCTTTCGGTCACTGGCCTTCATTTGTCCTTTGAGGTTCTTGTCCTTCTTCCCGGACGATTTACTGCTGTCATTATCCGCTTTCGGCTTCTGTTCCATCATCACGACATCGTCTTTAAGGTTCTTTTGAGAAGTTTCTTGTCCCTCTTCAACCCGGGCAATTTCATCTCCATTGCTTATTTCGGGGCTACCCTCGTTACAAATCAAGTCTTCCTTAGCCGCCTCCTCGACAAGGCTACCCTCGTTACAAACTATATCTATAGCAATAGCAGCATCGTTTGACTCATTAGCAATCTCGCTATCCAAAGGACAAATTATAGTAGGCTCAAGCTGAACCTCAGCCTCGGATCTTTCATCACCATTAGACGGGCGAAAGCCATTTTCAA
>CM008334.1:10627870-10642107 GCA_002525835.2 Ipomoea batatas | reverse complement strand
GGAAACCACCCAAAATGATAACCTTAATAATCATCATCATCATCAACATTATAAAAAAAAAAAAAGGGAAAAAAATAATGAGCAAAGTTGCTAAATTTCTTACATAATAAGTACAAAAGGTGGAATGTCCTTTTTGCTACAAATCTTCTTTAATTGAGTCATAAGAAAAGGTTGAAAAGTTGCAATCTTTGTGGGTTTTTAATAAAATAAAAGAACAGAAAAAAAGGGAGAGCAAATGCAATGATGCATTTCACCAAAGAAAGAAAACTACAGTGATTGAAGAGGGTGGAAAAATGAATAAAATAATTGGGAGAGGTGGCGTACCTAAAACAAAACCTTGGGATTGAATTCAAAGAGTAGATGAAAGAGACAGGCAAACTGAGATAATGATCAGATCGGGCTAAACTAAGAAGTAGATGCAGATGTGAAGCAGAAAAGGGAAGGTAGATAGATGATAGAAGGCAGCAAGGCACAAACTACAGTGAAGAAAGAGAAAACAAGTTAATGTGCTGTTTGGTTCCAAATTCCAATGAAGGGACAATGAGGTATTTTATTTTATTTTATTTTCCTTTTGCATCATGGCTAGAGCTCTTTAATCTCTTTATTTATATATATATCTACAAGAGTGAATCTTATAGTTCCATTAATAATTTAGTTTTCAATTGTTTTGATCTATTGGATTAGAAATTTAATATTTTTTTAATGTGAACCCGACTCCCCATCTCAATCCAAATCCAAACTCACACGTCAAACGATAGATGTGCCTCGAACAACAAAGGTTACTCGGTCGCTACTAGTCACCGCAGGCAGTTATCAAGGGACTTTAACACCCCTAGGCATACAACGAGGTAGGGGGTCGAGTAGTGGTTGGCAAGAGGGCTTGATGTCCAAATTATTTATCCATTGTTTTTTACTTAAAAAAATATTATAAATAAGGGTTCAGACACACTTCTCAGTGCCATTGTTTTAGGCCTAAATAACCAAAATTGTTTATTTATTTTTGGTAGAAGGCGACTAATTGGTCTCCTTCTCTAGTAGACAACGACCAACGACAATTCGGCCATCACCATCTCCGGATTGTCACAGGGGATGATCATTTGTCAATTTTTAGATTTTATTACATCAATATAACATGTTAAAGAGTGTAATTGTGTTTGTTTAAAAAAAAGTTTAAGAGCTTAATTGGCTTTTCAAATAAAATTTAAAAATTTATTTGACCATTTTTCCTAAATAATATGAGGTAAAATCAACATAAATACTTGTGGGGTATATATATATTGCCATATTGGTATCACAATTGAATCTCGTTAAGTTTCATCCCTTTATTTAAAAACAAAAAATGGTCAATTAGATACTTGAATTATACATTAAATACTCTGCAATAATTAGATTCTAAACTACATAAAAAATTTCAATTCAACATTTCGTCTAGTCAACTTGATACAACTGAACCGATAACCTATCAAATTAATGCAATTAAACCCATTAACCTTAACCTGTAAACTCCATATAAAAAAAACTTATCAAAGGCAAGTCCACAATAAAATAGACCAGACCAGGATTGCAATTACAGACAATTAGACTGAGACAGTGATAATATATAAAATTATAATCATACAAAAACATGAGTAAGGAACCAAAATTGAATTTAGATCATATTGGAAGGAAGACCAAAAATGGATGAATGCCAACCAGTTGCTTGAGCTAAGAAATATGTATCCAACCTCCTCGCACAAACAAATATGTATAGATAAGTAGAGGCAACCTAGGCTAGTATATCTCCTTGTGATCCTTTGCCGGCTAAGGTCACAAGGTGGGGTGTTCCCAATACACACTCTCGAATAGTGACTGCAGATTTCTCTCACCATCCAACAAATAAGAAAGTAGAGGCCTAAGAAAAGTGAATTCCAGCCTTGTTGAACAAAGAAAGTAGGTGCATGAAATCTACTTGGGTGAGTTTGGAAGACCTCTTATCTTCAAATTTCCCTTGCTTCAACACTGACAAAACTTTTTCTTTGAAATCTGATCCTTTAGCATCACCATCATCCATATCCATCTCATTGTCATCATCCCCATCGTCGATCCCCATACTCATGTCTCCGAGTGTATCTCCTAAGGCTGATACAGCCAAAGACATGTCGACTGTGTCCTCGAAGGATCCATTCTCAGGTATCTGCAATGCTTGCAGGGTTTTGTAGTTCTTTTCTAGCAATGAAAGCACCGTCTTTTGTCTAAAAATTGCACCTAGAGTTTTATTCTTCCTATTGAAGCAGATTCGAACTAAACCATCCCACTCCTTGAAGTTGAGATTTTGATATGGCTTCATTGGCTCAATTCTGACTACTGAAGAATCAACCTTCGGTGGAGGTCTGAAATTGTTTCTTCCTACCTTTAGAAGATGGGAGACTCGAGCTAACAGTTGAGTGTTGACAGAAAGGCGGCAATAAAGAGTATCGCCAGGCTGAGCAACGAGCCTCATGGCAAATTCCCTTTGAAACATAATAACTGCAGCCCTGAATAGTGGCCTATGAGACAGTAGTTTGAAAGTAAGAGGAGACGAGATTTGGTATGGGATATTTGCCACACAGATGTCAAAGTATGGAAGATCACACCTCAGAACATCCCCTTGTATAATCTGTTGGACCATAACATAGAAAAATGAATTAATAGCATTCCATTTATTAAAATTCCAATTTTTTTTTTGGTTCCTTTAAACAACATATTCATAATCATTTAACTACAGTTGAAAAATCAGTAGAATTTGCAGTTGAATACCAAGCTGAATAAAAGAAATTACCTTTAGCTTACTAGGTGGAGTTCCTTGAAATCTCCGTTGCAACTCGAGAACCATACGAGGGTCAAGCTCGACGGCTATGACAGACTTTCCGGCTTCTAGAAGCTTCTTAGTCAAGTTACCGGTACCTGGACCGATTTCGAGGATGACGTCGGTTGGTTTGATGCCAGATTTCTCGACGATTGTGTCAACTAACATAGGATTTTTCAGTATGTGCTGACCTTTGGACTTGTGAAATTGAATTCCGCCCTGGTAGTGAGGGTTTGCAGCACCAGCTCCAGCGGAGCCACGGTGACTTTTTTCTTTGCGTATCTTCCCTCCCGCCATGGTGAATGCTGCGCTCTGAGGAGAAAACCCTAAGAAGGTTACAAGCAGCTTTTGGCTTTCTGAGATCGTATAGGTAGAACCATATATAATAACATTCATAGAACAAGAACCATCAATAAGTTCCAAAACGTGCAGGAACAGGATAAAGGTCACATCTAAAACTAAACATACGTCCATACATACATAATAAGTGTTTTACTAATCTAAGGCAAATTTGACAGAACAACACAAAAAGATTCTACGACTAAAGGTGGTAATGTACATATTACAATGTATCTAAGCATTACACTTTAAATTTGTATGCATAAATGAATATGCAATGGTTAATGCTTATAAAAGCCTGTAAACACTAATTTACTAAAGTCTGGAATATACAAGACTGAATATAAACAGTTGATTCATATTTGTAAATCCTCCATTCAGCTAGTGCCCAACTAAACTTTTAAGCTAAATTAGCAAAAGATATTAATCCCATATCATAAGTCATTTCCGGGTCCCCTTCCAAGTATCATCCGACCGAAGGGATTCATTACTCCTACTATAAGTAAAGTAACCATTGGACTTAGGATTTAGGTTTTATAGTACATATCATTTCAACATCCTAGAATTTATGTGAATATTATCTGAAGCTAGAAAGCCTTTTCTATTACTAAATTACTAACATATGATCTTTTATCATTAATCATACATAGGTAACATAACAACTCAAAGCAGAGAGGCATTAGGTTCCTTATATCTAAGGATGGATTACAAAGAATTACAATTATGAATTTACAAAAACTAATAACAAAGAATTAAAATTATGAATTTGTAAATTGTGGTTCTGAATTTCTGATTAATGAATAAAAACAGACTACAATATAATCATTCAGCTTTTGTTATTTCATATATTTATGCACAGTCAAACAGATCCATTCTGTGATTTCTGTCCCTTTCATACTGTAATACAAAAATGCAGAATTAATTCAAAATGAAAGAAAACAACACCAGTAAAAGATGGAAGGTAGAAACGCACAAATCAAGAATGAAAAACGAGAAACATAAGCATGCTAACACACAAATACACACTGACACAAACAGAAACAAGAAAAAGCAAAGCAGTGATTAATTGAACTAATTGATACCTCACAGCCTCACTTCGGAGTTCGGACTTGGAATTCGAAGACCTGCGGTCGGAGTTCGGCGAGGCAGCGACAGCGTTCGGGCTTTGGCGAGGCGGAGACCTGCTGCGAAACCCTGCGGCTAGGTTGTGGCCTGCGAACAATGGCGACTGGAGTCTCGTACGCCTAATGGTTAGGTTTAACGTTTAAGGGCTTCTTGAAGTTTACCCTAAAAAAAAGAAAAAAAAAAATGCTATTTTCCCTCCAAATTTCTCCTAATATTATCTCTCAATTCCACATTTCCACATGGAGACATATATAAGGTTTTATGAATTGGTTTTTAATTAAATACTAAATAAATAAATTAGATAATATTGTATCACTATTACATATGGTAATTTCAATCCGTCCCGCGAATATCCATCATAATTTATCCTACATGGATCGAATTTTTATGGGTGACAGTGGGTGGTGAGTCTTAAAAAAAGTAAACTTGGAGTGAGTCCAGTTAAATTCGGATTCTATATACAAAAGCCTAGAACCCCTACCGACTCACCATATATATATATAATAGTAAAATAAGTAGTACTAGTACATAGTTAATTATAAAAGTTTTATAAACTTTGGGTAACTTTTTTATTATTTTTATATCTTTTTTGATCAATTATTATTTTTATATCTAAACTAGTAAGTTTGTTTTTAAAAATTATAAACAATTTAGTTATTATATTTGAATATTTCTATTATTATTATTATTATTTTGGTTTAACCCAAGGTCTCCACCGTCGGACACAATGGTTATGTTTTAGTATAATTAATGTATTTTATTATTGTTAAAGACATTGTAGTCTAGTGGCACCTGATTGCACCCTACATGGGAGGAGGTGAATTTGAGCCTTAGTAAAGGCGATATTGGCTTTTATGCTTCATTTGGTTATTCTAAAAATAAATAGGACATTATATTTAGGACTTCTGAAAGTTATATAAAAATAATATATTAGGACTTTGTCGATCACATTTAGTCATGCTTTTTTAGTTTGTCACATTACATCATTAACTTTTATTTGTTTGCCACAATTAATTTTTATTTTTATTTTACCATTTACTCCTTAATAAATATGGCTATTGCTCTTTTAATTTAAACACATTAAAACGTTGACTTTAATTTGTTTCCCACAATTAGTTATCATTTTTTTTCGCCATTAAATAAATATGGATGATATGTAATTTTATCATTTAATTAAAAGAGTTTGCAATTGCAACCTTAAGTAGTGGTTTATGACACAATGGGGAGGAGAAAATACGCAATGGCAATTTTGTAACTTTTTACAACATGTATATTTCGGCGGTACAATACGTGCTAGTGTGTGGTCGCTTTTGAGTGAAACATTGTGTACTTAATCTGTAATATACTTAGTATTGCACCATCCAACGGAGGTGTCAAATCCGTCAACGGGTTTAATAGACTAGTTGCTCCGACGGTACTACTCAACGGATCTATTGAGCTCATTTTTTCCTTTTGGTGGTGCACCACAGAGCACTTATAAATGCATCACATAACACTCATAAATGCACTACATACATTAGCAATTTAACACTTAGTGCACTACATAAATATACATTGTGCACAAAATTATAAAAATGTCATCAACATTTTTTCTTTTTAATTGATTTTCAGCCACTTGGTGGTGAACCACAGAGCATGAAGTAATGCACTACAAAACACTCATAAGTGCACCACTTAGCATCACTTAATACACCATGAAAATCTACTTTATGAATACAATTACAAAATTACCCATACTTTTTTCTCATTTGCATTGATTTCCACCCGTCGGAACTAATCTCATCCAACGATTCTGGCATGTCTGCACTTGAAGTCGTAGCCGCTTTTGAATATATGTTGTCGATTGGCTGACAAATAAAATTATTTTCTTCTGATGAATACCTCAATCCACCGAACAACATAACCTAAATGACATATTTGCTTATGATGATTAGAGATAAATAAACTCCTGAAATTGTTTTGTTAATGTTGTCAATTGCTTAAGGTTATAAGTGAGAAGATAGAACTTGAAATGACATATTTGTCCCCCAATTTAACACTCTCCCACATATTAAGTAGAGAAAGATCACACGAAGTTACTTATTTATACTCAAAAGATATAATTATTTTAAAAGTTTAATATGACAGGTAGTACATACCACAATACTAACTTTGTAACCATATTAGATGGACGCCTATTTCGCCCATGTATTACTCAACAAGGTATTAATCTATTCAAAAATTATAAAACTTTTTTAACATTATCATTAAAAATAATAAATTATACCTCACAATTTCCTATGTCACACATCCCCATTCAAATTACAAAGTTGGAAGACATTTTTCCATACCAAATGCATCTTGAGAAAGGCTTTGATCCATGCCTTCCATTGGTTTATTGCCTATTGGTATCAATTTCTATGAATGACACTAGAGTTCAAGAATAAATAGATAGATAGTTATAAACACCTTGTTATAACAAACAAATCTCACATGAGTTCAAAAGGACGTACACTGCAATATAGTATCACAACTTTCAATTTTATTTGGGTAGTTAGGACATTAGTTTTCTATGAATGCGAATAGACCTAACATCGAAAGGAAAAAAACACGAAGCAAAATGCCCGGTCAAGGCAAATTAACTTTTAAAATCTTGACCATATATTCATAATACCACGTGTGTGTTTGGTTCATTGTTTTACACATTATTTGAATTGAATACCTCTAAATTTTTAAAATTCATAAAAGTCTTTAAAATTATATGAAAGTCATGATTGAATACACCCCCTGTTGAAGCAACTTGTTGTTGTTAGCAGTCTCATATTGTTATTGCAAATAATAGCTCTTTACTTTATGTCTATCAGTATATCAAATATATTTTTTAATGCAAGTTTGAACGACTTTATGAAAGTCAATAAAAGTTTATTAAAATCTATCATTTAAATTTTTTTTAAAAGTCTACAAAAGCCATGATTGAATACACCTCCTTAAGAATGAGAATCAAAATCATAGTTAGTGTTTGGTTGACAACTTTTTTAAAAAATAACTAACTATGAGTTTTTATTATCCATTCAATTAAAAATTTCAATCCCTAATTAAAAATGAGTTAATACCTTATTTGGTCACTCAACTATTAGGATTTCACCACTTTGTTCCTCAACTTCCAAACTTGCTCAATTTCATCCAGCTATGCAATAATTACCTAAAATAATCTTTTGTCCAAACCAAAACTCCCGATTAGGACCATTTTGGTTAAGAATTGCATAGTTGGGGATTAAATTGAGTAAATTTGGAAGTCGAGGATCAAAGTTGTCAAAATCCTAATAGTCGAGCGATCAATCGAGTATTAACTCTAAAAAAAAATACCATTTTATCTTATTGGTAATCTAACTTTTAAGTTTGGATTAGTACTCTTAGATTTTTGTTTTAATTTTTTTGTTCATATTGATGCTTTGGATGTTATTATATTATATATGACCAATTGCCTTGATTTTTTGATTTTTTTTTTGTTTTGTTTTGTTTTTGTTTGTTTTGTTTTGTTTTGTTTTGTATTTTTAAAACATGTATTCCCATTATAGGATCATACACAACCAAACATCAATATTGTTAATCATTATAATTACACCCTACTACCAAACATGCAAAATACTTCCACCAAAACCCAGGTCATTACCATTACCAAGTATTTGATTCTCATTCCGATTCCGATTTCGATTCCCATGTGTAAACCAAACACATATTAAGTTTGAAATTTTTGTTTGAGACAAACAAATGGAATGCTTAACCGCAATTACTAATAACTTGGCATGTTATTTTTTAAGTTCCATATGATTATAGTCAGTAGTACTCAAAAGAAAAAAAAAAGTTTCATATGATTATTTTGTGCACTCTGCAAAATAGAAGTCCATCTAATATATATGGTCGCAAGTAATGCTTTCAAATTTCAATGTAAGTATTTACTCCACGTAGCTAGGCATATAAAATGAGGTAAGCATTTAACGGTTTTAACCTCCCGTCATAATTTTCTGTTGATGATCTTTGAGCAGTCACTTGTCCTACGACAATATGTAGTCTCATCGGGTTGCTATAGAATCAAAAGAAATAGAATAGTAGTAAATTATGATATTTTCTCTCACTTTCCCTCAATGCTCTAGATGACATATGAGTCGTTAACTGAGCATGAGAGGACTTAGGTATCCATTATACTCTCATCCCATCAAGGTAACTGAACTGAATATTCATAAGTTACTTATTGATGACCAAACTTATTAATTTATAAAAGGATTAGTAAAAAATGTTACACTATCCTACTTGGTGCAAACACCAAACCCAAATAATAGAAAAACTCCAACCACTATGATACGTCTTTCTATCATGAGCAGTATCCATATGATCAAATGCAAGTTGTCCTTTAAACACTTAATTAGGTAACAAAGCTTAAAGAAACAAACCACATGTTTATTTTAAGTCCAACTAAATTACATTTTTCTCAACGAGATAATGTGAAGTGTACATATTTCAACAGGAAAATGTATGAATGCAAAACAATTTCATTAAAACTGAATACACACACACACAATTACAAAGTGAGTGAGAGTTCCACCTTTTTCAACAAGATCCTCGAATTTAAATGGAGTCATACCTTTAGTCAAAGGATATGCTAACATCAACTCAGTGTTAATGTGCCCAATGACTACTATTTTGTCTTACCAAATTGGTTATAGTTATTAACAAACTCTAATAACATGTCTTTCCTTACATTGTTGATAACCAAAATAAGCTCTTCGACTATTTTTATTGCTAATAAACAATCTCAAACAAGCTCTTAAGATTTAATTTATTAACAATATTGAGAATCATAAAAACTACCAATTCTAACTAACAAAATCGCAACCTCGGTTCATTGAATTGAATAATTTAGATTTACATCAAGATGAAAAAATTTAGGAGAGATGTCTATCATTATTCTAAATATAAATAGGACATTATATGTTTAGGACTTCTCTAGGCGTTCTATAAAAATAATATATTACATACGAGTAAATTTTATTTTTAATCTTAACAATTGTAACTTTATCACATTTAGTCATGCTCTTTTATTTTGTCACATTACATCATTAACTTTTATTTGTTTGTAATAATTGTTTTTTTTTATTTCACCATTTAATAAATATGGCCATTGCTCTTTTAATTTAAACGCATTAAATCATTAACTTTAATTTGTTTACTACAATTAGTTATCATTTAAAAAAATTATTTCATCATTAAATAAATATGAATTTTATATTTAATTAAAAGAGTTTATAACTGCAACTTTGAATAGTGGCCTATGACAAAGTAAATATTTCATTCTGATTATGGACAAGTTTATAAAATAAATCTTACAATATGGAGGCAGTAGTTTTAAATAAAGAAAGGCATAACATATTAATGTTTACACAAAGAAATTGTTACTATATGACTACAACATTGGAAGTGAAATAATGACTATGGCTATTTACCTGAAATCCCTTTCTTTTCAGGTAATATGCTTTCATTGGGCAGTAATAAATCCCACAGTTTTATACACCCCCAACTAGCATATAATTTTTCAGTATTTGCTGAGGACTTGTGAAATTGAAATTAAATTCAGTATGTGCTAGGGACTGGGGATAGTGAGGGTTTGCGTCGTGAGCCGAGGCACCTGAATTTTTCAATTTGTTGGAGAATGAAATTAAATTCTTCCTTCTCGCCATGGTGAATGTTGCGCTATAAGGAGACAATTAGAGTAGTAATCCATTCGAATGATCATCCTGTAAAATCGTAAGGTTACTAGCAAGTTTTTGACTTTTTGAGATAACCAAATGTGGAGAGTTTATTTAGGCTAATAAAAAATATGTATATTTTTATGAATGGGCTGCACTGAGAGATATATTTAGTTTTAAAGCGAGTCGGGCATGTCAAAACTGTAGGATGAGCTGAGATCAAACGGATTGAAATCAATAAAGAGGAAAAAATACACAATGGCAATTTATAATTTTCTACAACATGTATATTTCGGCGGTGCAATACGTGCTAGTGTGTGGTGCACTTTTGAGTGAAACGTTGTGCACTTAATCTATAATATACTTAGTATTACACCATTCAACGGAGGTGTCAAATCCGTCAACGGGTTTAATAGACCAGTTGGTCTGACGGTACTACTTAACGGATCTATTGAGCTCATAATATTTTTTTTTTCTTTTTGGTGGTGCACCGCAGAGCACTTATAAGTGCATCACATAACACTCGTAAATAAACTACATACATTAGCATTTAGTGCACCACAGAAATATACATTGTGCACAAAATTATAAAAATGTCATCAATATTTTTTTTAATTGATTTTCAGTCACTTGGTGGTGGACCACAGAACATGAAGTAATGCACTACAAAACACTAATAACAGTAATAAGTGCACCACTTAGCATCACTTAATACACCACGAAAACGTACTTTATGAATACAATTACAAAATTACCCCTACTTTTTTCTCATTTGCATTGATTTACACCGCTCTGAACTGATCTCATCCAACGATTCTGGCATGTCTACACTTATAACGTAGCCGCATTTGAAAGCACACATATATGTATGTGTTGTGGATTGGCTGGCCAATAAAATTATTAGAGTAAATAAACTCCTGAAATTGTTTTGTTAATGTTTTCAATGGCTTAAGGTTATAAGTGAGAAGATAGAATTTGAAATAACATATTTGTCCCCCAATTTCACAGTCTCACGCATATTAAGTAGAGAAAGATCGATATAGTTAGTTTAAAAATTTATTATGACAGGTGGTACATACCATAATACTCACTTTGTAATGGTATTAGATGGACGCCTATTTCGCCCATGTATTACTCAGCAAGGTATTAATCTATTCAAAAATTATAAATTTTTTTTATCATTATCATTAAAAATAATAAATTATACCTCACAATTTCCTATGCCACACATCCCCATTCAAATTACAAAGTTGAAGACATTTTTCCATACCAAACGCATATTGAGAAAGGCTTTGATCCATGCCTTCCATTGGTTTATTGATTTCAATTTCTATGAATGGCACTAGAATTCAAGAATAAATAGATAGATAGTTATAAACACCTTATTATAACAAACAAATCTCACATGAGTTCAAAAGGACGTCAACTGAAATATAGTATCACAACTTTCAATTTTATTTGGGTAGTTAGGACATTAGTTTTCTATGAATGCGAATAGACCTAACATCGAAAGGAAAAAAACACGAAGCAAAATGCCCGGTCAAGGCAAATTAACTTTTAAAATCTTGACCATATTACCATATATTCATAATACTATGAGTGTGTCTGGTTCAATGTTTTACACATTAAGAATTAGAATCAAAATCATAGTTAGTGTTTTGTTGACAACTTTAAAAAAAAAACTATGAGTTTTTATTATCCCTTCAATTAAAAATTTCGATCACTAAATATTAAAAAGGAGTTAATACCTTATTTGGTCACTCAACTATTAGGATTTCACCACTTTGTTCATCAACTTCCAAACTTGCTCAATTTCATCCCCAACTATGCAATATTTACCTAAAATAATCTTTTGTCCAAACCAAAACTCTTGATTAGGACCATTTTGGTTAAGAATTGCATAGTTGGGGGTTAAATTGAGTAAATTTGGAAGTCGAGAATCAAAGTGGTAAAAATCCCAATAGTCGATTGATCAAATCGAGTATTAACTCTAAAAAAAATACCATTTCATCTTATTGGTAATCTAATTTTTAAGTTTGGATTAGTACTTTTAGATTTTTGTTTTAATATTTTTTGTTCATATTGATACTTTGGATGTTATTATATTATATATGATCAATTGCCTTGATTTTTTGTTTTTTTTGCTTTTTGCTTTTGTTTTTGTTTGTTTTTTTTTTTGTTTTTGTTTTTTCTTTTTTGTTGTTGTTTTTCTGTTTTTTGTTTTTGTTTTTTTTTTTTTTGTTTTTTGTTTTTGTTTTTTTTTTGTATTTTTAAAACTTGTATTCCCATTATATAGGATCACACACAACCAAACATCAATATTGTTAATCATTCTAATTACACCCTACTACTACCAAACATACAAAATACTTTCACCAAAATCCATTACCATTACCAAATATTTGATTATCATTCCGATTCCGATTTCCATTCCCATGTCTAAACCAAACACATATTAAGTTTGAAATTGTTGTTTGAGACAAACAAATGGAATGCTTAACCGCAATTACTAATAACTTGGCATGTTATTTTTTAAGTTCCATGTGATTATAGTCAGTAGTGCTCACAAGAAAAAAAAAAAAGTTTCATTGATTATTTTGTACACTCTGCAAAATAGGCGTCCATCTAATATGGTCGCAAGTAATACTTTCAAATTTCAATGTAAGGCCTTCTCCAATTAGGGGTGTGCAATTTACCGAAATTTTTCGGTTAACTGACTGAACCGAAAAATTTTGGTTAACCATTAACCGAACCGAAAAATTCAGTTCGGTTAATAGTTAAAGGAATCTTGAAACTTCGGTTAACGGTTAATTCGGTTCGAAAGATCGGTTAACCGAATTAACCGAACGATTAACCGAATTATATATATATATATATATATATATATATATATATATATATATATAGAGAGAGAGAGAGATAAATAATTAAATATAAATACTAAATACTAATTGGATTGAAGATTTGAAGTTATAAATGTTTGAATATATGAAGTTATGGATGATTTGTATTTTATTTTAATTGGATTTATTATTTTAGGTGTTATTTTTAGAATTTTATATTTTAGGTTTAAAAAGTTCGGTTAATCGGTTAACCAACCGATTAACCGAAAAAAAATTCGGTAACACAAACTTCGGTTCGGTTAACGGTTAAAGGTTTTAAAATTTCGGTTAATTCGGTTCGGTTAACCGAATGCACACCCTTATCTCCAATAGTATAAATTTTCGTGTCGATTTTGAGGAGTTTTTGTAAGTGATTAGGAAAGGGAAAATGAGGTGGAAGAAAAAAAAAAACAAAAACAAAATAAAAAACTGAAATATATATATATATATATATATATAATATTTACGCGCCCAGGCGGGCGCGTGCAGCGCAAGAGTTGCGCCTCATGGCGGGTGAGGCGCAACTCTCAATTCACTTGGTGGGTCCCTTAATTTCTGGAAAATCTCAACATTTGCGGGGAGTCCTAATGTCATCTCTCTCCTCACCTTCTCTCTTCCAAGGTGGCAACTTTTGCCTAAAAAACAGTGAAAGAACCATCAATGGGGATGGCCTAAGTATTTACTCCACGTAGCTAGGCATATAAAATGAGGTAAGCATTTAACGGTATTTACCCCCCGCCATAATTTTTTGTTGATCTGATGATCTTTGGGCAGTCACTTGTCCTACAACAATATGTAGTCTCATCGGGTTGCTATAGAATCAATAGAAATAGAATAGTAGTAAATTATGATATTTTCTCTCACTTTCCCTCAATGCTCTAGATGACATATGAGTCGTTAACTGGGCATGAGAGGACTTCGGTATCCATTATACTTTCATCACTTCAAGGTAACTGAACTAAATATTCATAAGTTACTTATCGTTGACCAAACTTATTAATTTATAAAAGGATTAATAAAAAACGTTACATTATCCCACTTGGTGCAAACACCAAACTCAAATAATAGAAAAACTCCAACCAGTGTGATATGTCCTCCTATCGTGAGCATATCCATATGATCAAATGCAAGCCGTCCTCTAAGCACTTAATTAGGTAACAAAGCTTAAAGAAACAAACCACATGTTTATTTTAAGTCTAACTAAATCTAACTAAAGTACATTTTTCCCAATGAGATAATGTGAAGTGTACACATTTCAACAGGAAAAACGTATGAATACAAAACAATTTCGTTAAAACTAAATATATACATACATATACATACATATATACATACATATACATA
>CM008334.1:10597250-10610454 GCA_002525835.2 Ipomoea batatas | reverse complement strand
TAGCTACCATAATATTCAATAACTATAATACGTAGTACATAATAATATTTATGATTAAAACATTTATTCTCTCTTTATATATATGTATATATTTTAATACAACTAACTCGATTATATTGTACTATCTGTTTTAACTCTTTGTGCTTAAATATATTAAGAAAGTATAATGAACAGATATCACAATATAATAGAGTTAGTTGTATTAAAAAAAAAAACTTAAAACATTAGAGTTACTAAACCAATAACCCAACGAACATGATTTGGGTTACACATGTTAAATTGTTTTTAAAGAGCATTATCTATCGGTGATAATTTGCTTTACTCAATTTACTTTTGAGTTTAAAAGTAGTCCAAAAAGTAAAAATAAGAAAAAGAAATTCAAGAATTTTTAAATTTAAATAAAAACTGTTTCTTTTTAAAATAGTAATCATTATACTCGAAACTTCTATAGAAAAGACTTTTCTCTCTTTTTGGGGGTTACTAACTACTAATTAGAGAACATATAAGTAGATCAGCAGTCCATTTTTCCCTCAAATTATTTTAATCACATCATACTTTTTATATATATAATAATCTAACCTAACAAATCTAATAAGCAGATAATCTTATTGGGTATAATTGGAAATAAAAATATACTAGTATAATAAATTGTATTTATTACTTGTACTAGTTATCAAACGCGCGTTGCGCGATTAAACCAATGTCCAATGCGTATTTTTAAATTAGTATTCCTTAATTAATTAAAAAGTAGTCATATAATAATGAGAGAGAAAAAATGCTAAATTAATAAAAATCAAAGAAATAGTCTCGATGCTTATATATTTTAATAAAACATAATGAAATTGTAAATAGCTCAATTGTAACTAAAGTAAGTAGAAATAAATAAACCACTAACATGGGAGCCAAGTACTTTATAGTTCGTTCGGACAGGTTTGACAATGACATTTGAGATGATGTACCATTTGTTGGTTTGTAAAGTAGTATCATACATTCCAATGTCATTATCAAACACTATTGATTGAACCCAAGTTCCTTGCATTTAGATGTAGCATTTACAATGATGTTGGTGGTGAATGAGAGCATCTTCATAATAATAATAGTACTAATAATGAAAAAAAATAAAATAAAATAATAATAATAATAATAATAATAATAATAATAATAATAATAATAATAATAATAATGATGATAAAGGGAGAAATTTTTTACTATTTACTTACTGTTTCATTCTCAAGTACGATGATCATATACTTTTTCTCAAGCGTTCCAATAGCTTTTTTTGGTTCGTTTTTCGTAATGACATGAACTGTACAACTCCAACCCACAATTTGTGTGTCAATATCAATTAACTTTACTGCATTTGTCATGACTAATATCATTGTGCCATGCGAAATATGTTCATAAAGGATGTTATGAAATAATATAACGGAAACCACAACATAAATTCAAAAATCATAGATTAGGGAGTTAGGGGTAACTAAAATGTGTAGATTATAGAGGAATATAATGAGAACCACAACATTGCATACAAGGATACAAGTATAGATGAACAGATTATACAATAGATATATTTACATAACGATATTGAAGTTATACTAATTAATGAGTATACCATAATTGATTTTTTTAAAAACTGTAATAATTATGAGTACAAATACAAATAATAGAATTAGCATAATAATATTTTGACAATCATAACTATAGAATGTAAGTAGATGGTGTGTTGCAGAATATGTTAGGTTTAGTTTTGGGTGAATATCAGTGAGAAGAGGATGGTTTATATACTGTTGTTTTGGGTAGAATAATGGTTTAGTTAGGAATCTATACAAAATTGTATTATAGAATCTTATTAAGACTTCAATATTCTAATTTTAAGTTAGTAATCTATACAGAATTGTATTATAGAATATTGCCAATTTGTTTGAAAACTGCAATAAAGAAACAAATTACCTAAAGAATTTAATGTTAAACTTCCGTTATATTTAACGGAAAGAATTTGGTAAAATTATAAATGATTAGAATATATTAGAAATTTAATTGGAGGTTGCACAATAAGAAGGACACAAAGTACCAGACTATTACACCCCAATATTCTTTTAGTTCCAGTTAAGGGTCTAAGATTATTAGCTCTTATTATAAATATAAATATAAATAAATATAAATGTAGATTTCATACATTTTTTCTGACCTTCCATCCTCCACAAGTTCACATATCCCTCACTAACCTTTGTAGTCTATAACCATACCAGCAAAAAGAAGTTTCGCACCGGTTACACAATTGTTATACTATGGAACATGGTTCACACTGCACTATAGATTCTGATTTATGTGCTTGTGTTTTGTGTTATGATTTTTTTGTCTTGAGTTATGATTTATAAAATTCTGTACATTATGAGTGAATTCTGTATTTGAAACAAATTAATAAGGGTGTGTTTGGAACGCAGGAAAATGACTTCTGGAAAATGTTTTCTGGAAAATGAGTTATTTTCCGGAAAATGAAGTCATTTTCCGTGTTTGGATGTACTCTGGAAAACTGTCTTTGGGTGTTTGGTTCATTTTCCGGAAAATGAGTGAAAAATTGGTGGAAATGTGTAATTATATAATTTTATTATTTTCTTTATCGATTCATAGTATTTTTTTTTTTTTGAAAACATCGATTCATAGTATTAACAACTAAAATATATACACACACTATAGAGTCTATAGCACATTACGCCCATCTCTCTCGGTCTTTCCCCGTCTACCATGGCGGGTCTCGGTGCTTCTCTCAGGCCCCAACCGTCGCCGCCTCCTTCGCCGCTAAGTTACTTCTCCTCCTCACTCTGCTTCCCCTCTCGCTTGCGCTGTTCGCTTTCGTCCTCCAATGGCGCGGCGGGGGAGTCGACGATCCAATCTCGCGGTGGTCCCCGGAGGAGTCGCGGAAGTTTCCGGGAATGGATACATCGCCTCTGGCCACCGTGGCCCACTTGTCTCAGTCCTCGGATTGTTCCTTGCTTGGGCGTCGGAATTCGGCGACTTTTCCTTACTACAGACTGTATAGCTGCATTTTCCATTCCGGAAAATGACTTCCGGACTTTTTGTCCGGAAGTCATTTTCCGGAAAAAACCCTTCATTTTCCGTGGTCAACGGAAATCAATTTCCGTTATTTCCGTTGACCACATTTTCTGGGTGTTGCCAAACACCCAAAGCCCGGAAAATGATTTCCGGAAATCATTTTCCGGGCTTCCAAACACACCCTAAATGTCTTATGTTATAAATTTAGAGTTAATACCACAAATGGTCCTCTGACTATTGGGCTGATACTCCTTTTAGTCCTCGACTTTCAATTCGACCACAAATGGTCCTCTGACTTTTATTTTTTACCACAAATAGTCATTTGTTAAAATTTCGGTTAAATATGTGTTAAATTTAGGGGTAATATCGTCAAATTGATTAATATTATTATGATTACTTCATTTTGATAATTATATGACAACATAATTAATTTCAAGCATTAATAAACATTAAGTTAATAAATATAAAAACAAAATGGACGTGACAAATTACATAAATTAACAAATTAAATAAAAATCCATGATTAATATTCGCAATTTGTAATTGATTAATTATATTAATTCAACTGTGACGGCCTTCAGTTATGTCCCAAACAAAATGTTTGATCGATTAATGTTGGTTAAATTAAAACAGATAGCTCTAATATTAAATCTTCATTTTGTACGCATAATTACGAGATATAAGGTGTATTATTTTTTATTTATGAGTATTTATATTTGTTACTTGTTTCAATTATGCTTGTTGGTGAAAAATTCTAAACATTTTAATTTTATGACCATTATATATATCAATTTAACAATAATACCCCTAGATTTAACCCTTCTTTAACAGAAATTTTAATGGAGGACTATTTGTGGTCAAAAATGAAAGTCAGATGACCATTTGTGGTCGAATTGAAAGTTGAGGACTAAAAGGAGTACCATCCCAATAGTCAGAGGACCATTTGTGGTATTAACTCATAAATTTATGTGTCTTGTGTTGTAAAATTTTGCGTCTATGAACACAAATTATGTACCTAAATCATATTTGGAAAAATAAGTAAATATATAACATGTGTATGTGTCTTGTGTTATAAAATTTTGTACTTTACAAGTATGAATTATGTACCTCGTCTTTTCAATCCAGCTTGATCTATAATACTATGTTGTGCGTCTTGCATTGTGATTTTTTGTGTTTTGTATTATAAAATTATGTATCTTACGAGTATTAATTATGTACGTAATTGTTTCAATCTATGGTCCATAATATTGTGTTTGATTTATATACAAAGAGTTTACCATTTTTTTTTTCTATTTAATTAAAATAATAGTATTATCTTTCTTGATATAGTGGGTATGTATTATGTATATACATTGGCCGGATATGATTATGTGATGTTGATTGTTAATTATAATACATGTATATATTAATCTTACAAAACCTCTTGAATAGGCAGCGTTTGTTGAGTCGGTTGTTGGATTAGGTATTAATAATCACAAAGGGTTTAATTAATTAAATGAATTATTTCTATTTTAAAATCATATAAAATAATAATGTTGGGAGAAATGTGCATGTACCTGTCAAATTATTCTGTGAACCCGGATTTACCTTGGATTGGGGTTTAAAATACACAATTTACATATTGAATATTCACAATTTATATATTGAATGTTCACAATTTCAGACATTCAGTAATCAGTATATAAATGGACACAAGGTGGACCGAGATCCGAGTATAACTATTGCTTATACGTGGAGCCGTGGAGGGCATGCTATAATCTATATATAAAAGAAAATTATTTCTGTCAATTATATTATATTTTTTAAAAGTAAGCCTTGAAAAGGACATGACTTTTTGGTGTATATAGAGACATGTAGTTAGATGGTTGCTTTTATGAAAAAATATATTACGTCTGAGGCTTAACAATAGCTAAGAAGTTTAATGGTTTATTAAGATAAATGAGATTATCGTATAAAATTCGTTTAATTATATAAAACAAATTTAATTGATTCAAATTTTAATAATTTAATCAGTTGAATATTGCTGAACATATAATATATAAAATAGTTAATTCCATTTTTTTGTCCTAGATTTATATATGGCAGTCACGTTTCAATTTTTTTAATCAGAACATCGACATTTGGTCATAGTATTATTGTAATATGACCATTTTTGGTCCTTCATCAACAAAATAGTTGTAATGACGCTAAATAAAAATGCATTTCAGTCTTCAATTACAAAATTTTTCAAAAAAAAACACAAAAAATATAGCGTGGTCAGCTCACTTTGTATAAAAATGATCGAAATGTCATTGTATTTAACGATATTTCAACAATTTTGTTGACAAAGGACAAAAAATGGTCATGCCACATTAATACTAGGACCAAATGTGGATGCTCTAATAAAAAAGGACTAAAAGTGTACTGTCACCTATAAATCTAGGACCAAAAATAAAATTAACTCTATATAAAACATAAATGTGTAATGTAACATTAGTTTAGTTTTTTAATTGAGTTAAAACAATTAATATGCATACATTAGGGAGTGCATTAAGCATATAATATATAAAATATAATGTGTAACTC
Organism: Ipomoea batatas; assembly: GCA_002525835.2. NCBI lineage: Eukaryota > Viridiplantae > Streptophyta > Magnoliopsida > Solanales > Convolvulaceae > Ipomoea > Ipomoea batatas. The sequence goes on along the minus strand of CM008334.1, from coordinate 10,604,835 downwards.
AATTATCGTTTAGGGAGTAGAACGACGAACCAAACAGTGGAATAGGTCTATTCCCGAGAATGATATTCCATTCCCGACTTATTTCACGAACCAAACACGCTGTTAGTTGAGTGAATACATCATTCAATTTATATGAACTTTTTAGTAGATATAGAGACATGTAGTTATGTATGTAGCCGCTTTAATGAAAAATATATACTAAGTGAGTTATGTATTAAGATGAGTGTGACTCATTAAACATTAAGAACATTTTTGATTCACAGAATAAATTTTAAAAGAATATGCATGGATTATATTCAATCGAAAATGAAATAGGCAAGGGATAAACAATTTTAATGTTATTACATTGAATGAGATTATTGTATGAAATTTGCTTAAATATATGAGATTTTAATTACGTAAAAGTATATCAAATTATTCGAGTTACATTTGATTTAATCGGATGTATATAACTTTTTAATGGATATATATAGAGATATATGTTGGTCATTTATATAGTAATGGATACTTAAAATTTTTAGACATGACTATAACTCTATAAGAAACTTAAATACTCGTAATATTTTGGTGTTGTGAATTGAAGTAAAATATTATTTTAAGTTTGTAAGACATTTTATTACGTATTGATAAAAAAAAAATGTTGGTTGGAAGGCCATTTGTTGAGAACAGTTAATCTTTTGGGTTGATAAATCTTTGTGAAATTGATTGGGTCTTAATATCTAATATTTCTGGGGAGTTAATGCAAATTAAAGTTAGTAGACTTTGTTGAAAACTTTACACAAAGTTGGCTTACACAAATTAATATAATAAATTTTTATAAATATTTAATATGTGAACGAATAATTTAAATATTAATTTAAATTATTGTCTTTTCATGAGAGATTGGTAATGGAAGCTTTGAAAACTTCCCATAACCACCCATGACCTCAATGTACAATGCAGTATATGTTCATTACTACTTTCTCAATCTACTAAAGCACATAGAGCCAATATCGCCTCTACTGAAACTCAAACTCACCCCCTTCCATGTCTGAGCTAGGGTGATTTTATTATCACCATTATTGTATATTTTTCAGAGTTGGTATATGTAGTATAAGCTCAAAAAAATTCTAAGATATTTTCCTAGTTTTTTTCTTCTTGTTGAATTATTCGTTACAACACGAATAATTTGTCAATTTCTTGTACCTCACAAGTTTATGTGAAACCTAGATTGATTATACATGCTAACTAAAACTTGTACCAAAGTAAATCTCATACATGCTTGAAGTCTTTTGGTTCTTTGTTTTCCCAATGACTCGATAATTCAAAATTAAGAAGTTTAGCATCGGGGATTAGCATAGTGATTCATCGTGTGACAAGATGTCACAAATGAAGTTGACAATGTGGGAGTTCGGATCTCACTGAAAAAATGAATAGGAAAAGACCGAGAATGGTGAAAGGTGTGGATTGGATCCTTGTGCGCGAATAAAGACTATGGTCTAATCGGTAGACTGATTGTACGATTCACGATTTACCTTTATAGTGACTCAGGGCCCTATGAATTTAAGATTAATTTGACAAAATTGAGATCACCTAAGGTTCAAACAAAATTAAGAAAATTAAGCATTTATTAAATTGAATGAGATTATCGTATGAGATTCGTTTAATTATACAAGTTTCAACTTCAATATAATGTTCCTACTTCCTAGTCATAGTAATAGAGACAAAAGGAGGAGAATTTCATAATGTGCAAGCATATGTTCGTGTACACTCTTACAAAATTTTAGTTTCATTTCTTTTGCTTACTTGTTGTTTGGTTAAATTAAAAAGAAAAAGAAAAATAGATAAGAACGAAATAGTCTCTTGAAAACGTAAAGGGCATGTTCACTAAATTCAAATAAAAATGTTTTTTTTTTTTAATTTTTTATTATCTAGCCATTATTTGATATTTTTATTTTAGAGAGAGTACTTTTAGTCTCTTTATTGTATTATTAGTGTAAATTTGATTTATAAATTATTTGAGGTGAATATTTAATTTTTATTTTCCTAGTAAAGTTTCATATTTGATCCTTGATTTGATCGAAATCTTAACTTTAGAGACTAAATTCGTTACTGCACTAAGAACTTATGAACAAAATCTATGTTATAAATAAGTGAAAATCTAAATCTAAAGTATTAAACTCATAATTGAAGGATTAAATGTGCTATTTTCTCTTTTACTACAAGGAATTGAATAACATTCCCATAAATGAACTTATTCCATCGTTTGATAAGTCATTTACATGTTTGGTTTATGAAATAAGTCAAGAATGAAATAACATTATTGAGAATATATAGACATATTTAATTGTTTGTTTTGACATTTTATTCTTAGAAATAGCATTCACGAGAATCAAAATTGAAAGACAAATGAGATTGAAAATGAATGATTTTGTGTTTTTTTAGGCTCTGTTTGGCATAATTTATTTAGGAGCTTATAGCTTATTTTAAGCTACTAATAAGCTATAAGTTTTGTTTGGTAATGTTGTCAAAATAAGCTAGTAGTTTAAAATAAAAGCTTATTTTGAAATGCTACTTTAGGTAGCTTTTAAAAAATAAGCTAGTAGCTTTTTTCCATCTTTATCCTTATTATTTTAAATAAATGACATCTTTTACCTCTCCCAATTAAAATCTTTTTGGCTTTTTCTCTTCAATATGTTTGGTTGAAATTTCAATTTGACATTTGCGTTTGAACATTAATTTTTGTATGAACTAATCTTATGAATAATAAACATTTTGTTTTACTTTATACATTTTCAAATATGTGTTCTTACTTTATATTTTATTAAAATATATTGATTTCATTATTTTATATTTTAATATATAAACAACCCTATTTAAATTTTAAACTATTTATATTGTATAAAGATGTCTTTTTACATTTATTAGCTTATCAAAAAGCTAATTTTACCAAACATTTTTAAGCATAACAGTTAGCTTCACAACTTTTTAGATTTCAGCTTCGAGCTTATGGGGGTGTTTGGTTATTGGCTTATCAGCCAAATTTTAGCTTATTTGATCAAGTTTAGCTGTTTGACCTATCAATAAGCTATTTTGAAGTGTTTGGTAAATGACTTATTGTTCTCGGCTTATTGGGCCAATAAGCTGAAAATTGAAAAGCTAATGAATGTAGCTTTTTCTATTAGCTTGTTGGGATTAATGAGTATATTGACTATTTTATCCTTTGAAATCAATGAAATTTACTTATAAATGGGTGGTGGGTTTGTTATTTTATAATAATAATAATAATAATAATAATAATAATAATAATAATAATAATAATAATAAGGGGTGATGGGTTTGTCATTTTTAATAATAATAATAATAATAATAATAATAATAATAATAATTGAAAGTAATTAATAAAAATTGTTTTAGAATATAATTTAATAAGAGTTAAATAAACAAGAATAATTAACTTATATCCTTAAAAAAAGTATAGATGATACCCAAATTTTATAATTATTTATTAATAAGAGTTTATCTTTTTGTTATATTTAAAGGTTGAAATAATACAATACATGCATACCCTTAAATGTCATTTTACATTCAATCAGCTACTAATAAACAACTAATTTACCAAACAGTTTTTTATAACCAGCTAATACAACCAGCTGGTCAAACCAGTTAACGCAATCAGCCATCAACTAATAGCTAAACCAATCAGCTATCAGCCTTTTGCCAAACACCCCCTATAGCTTTTCAGTTTCAGCTACCATACTTTTCAGCTTTTAACTACCTTTTTCAGTTAGGTTTGTCGAACATAGCCTTAATAATCCAGTCCAAACTTTTTATTTTATTATTTAACAAAAAAAAAAATTTGTATTATCATTTGCGCTTTGCAATATAAAACTAATGCAACCTATCTTTACAAAAGGTGGAAGTGAGGTAGTATCAAACATGTACCTTAGTCAATTCTTTCATCAACACCTAATCAAATGCTATTATTGCTATCACATTTTGAGTGGCAATCACACACAATTCACAAGCCTCACTAACGACGGTACACAATGACTCCCGTTATAGTGCTTACACATTCAATTCCAATAGGATGACCCTCATGACCAGGGCCGTCCCAATAAAAAATGGGGTCCTGTGCAATATCTTAAATTGGGCCTCTTTTTCAAATAATTTGTATATATAAATTATAGTTGTTCAAAAAATTGTGTCAAATATTTAAAATATTGTGTCAAGTTCTAAAATTTAAAATATTGTGTCGCACGGGCGAAAATACTAGTATTATACTATTATATAAAACCTACATCGAATCTAAAATTTCATTTAAAAAGTGTCATGCGCCTTGCACTTAGACGCAATATTGTGTCAAGTTCTTTTGAATATACAAGTCAATCTCGATCACACTTCTCTCCATTTGGAGAATATCAAATATCTTGTGTAAAATGCTAGGAAAAATTTTCTAAAGAATTTATCTTTAAGACCTTTATTTATTGATAAATCTCTTTTAAGATCATCTTTCACAAGAATATCTATTAATCTAAAATTAAGGGCATCCCAATTTTTGGATCATATATGTCAAATAAAAGCGAATCATTTGGTTTATCATTGTGACCAACATCATCTAAACAACTATCTAAGATTCTTATTATTTTATTGTCACAATGATACCTATCATCGTTGTGCACACTATCATTTAAATTTTTTCCAATCTCACAATCATTTAATCTTCTATATGAAGATTAACATCTAACAATTTTTCCTTAGCATCATCTTTTTGCACATCTATTTGAGTTTCTTTTGTAATGAATTTTTCAAGAACTCCCTTTTTAGATTGAGTTTCTCAATAATTCTTCTTTTCTTTTTACACTTTTCAAACCCAGATAAATATTATTTTATAGAAGACATAATTATAAAACCCTAAAGAAAAAATAAAAATTTATTTAGAAACTCTATGAATACATAATTAATCAAGAAGCAAATTCTTGAATATATTATTCTAAAATCAGAATTATTAAGTCATGTAAATAAAACAATAAACAAGAATTGTGAAATATTGAGTAATTTTAATTAGCTGTTAAGAGAATTGAAGAACTTGAAAATTTGTGACTTTGTACGATCAAGGAGAATTCTTCAATCCTATCGAATTGCGAGATTTGTGTAAATAAGCATTAAGCAACAATTTCAATAATGACTAATGGTTAATGTTAATAGAATCAAGCTAATAACCTAATAACCTAATATTTATATACTGTATACATAAATACATGGAAGGAAAAAGATTGCATAATGAAAGTAATGTCGCAGAAGGAAACTAGAAAAGGGTTAATTAGTTGCCTAATACTATTTATATACTGTATATATAAATACATAAATTGCGTGCAAAGAAAGGAAAAAAGTTGCCTAATGTTTATGTGATTTGGCTACTTGCGTCTGGGCGCTTATATACACTATATATATACATAATTTTTTTTTTAATATGGGGCCCCCAAAATTTGGGGGCCCTGTGCAAAGGCCCTGGGCAGACTTGCCCAGGGCCGGCCCTGCTCATGACTTTAGTTAATGTTGTTTAGAGAAAAAAATGTGAGTTTAACCTCAAGTAAAGAATAATAAACTAATTAAACTTGGGTGTGGTTCAGTGGAGGAGGCTTATACATTCTTAATCAAACACCAAGGTTTAATCATTGGATTTGAGTATGAAGTACCTCAGGCCAACTGTCCCACCTCGCTTTAGCGAGAGGATTATTCAAAAATTCTGGTACGCCAAAAAAAAAAAAAACCTTTGAAATTCAAATCTGTCAACATGGGTAGTTCAGTTGGTCAAAGGGTGAAGTATCTTATCAGGTCTTGAGGGAGATTTAACTTTTGTGAGGAAGAATAAGTTAGACTATCTTCAACACTGATTTTTTTCGTAGTTCTTTTGCTTAGAGCAATCACATCAGTAGTTATTTCACAGTATTTTAGGGAATGAAAGCCACATGGAGGGGAGAGAAGATAAGAGAGAGAGGATTGGGGTGCTTCTGCAAAGATGGGGTTATTTAAGTTTCCAAGACAAAAGAAATTTAATGATTGGCCAAACTACTTTATTTATTTATTTATTTATTAAAATTATATTTGTTTTATTTATTTTTTTCTCTCATCCCATTTTCTCTTTCCTAATCACACTTACAATAACTCCTAAAATACCGTGAAATAACTCTATTGATAAGGATGCTCTTAGGTATAAGAGCAACCCCATCAATGTATCATAGTGAGATATTGGAATAGTAAATGCTGATTTGGAAGAGTGAGAAATAGGAGAGAGAGGGATATGGGTTCTTCTGCAAATGCCAAGATATTTCTCTTCCCAATAAAAAAACAAAAATTAAAGTTGGCGGCTGGCTGTGCGCGTTTGGCGCACAGCCGCGCCCATGCGGGCGCGTCAGCCTGACAGCAGCCTAAATTAGTATTTTTTTTTTTTTCAATTTTGTTTTGTTTTTTTTATTCATCCCTCCCCATTTTCTCTTTCCTAATCACACTTACAAAAACTCCTCAATTACCGTGAAATATCTCAACTGATAAGGATGCTCTAAGAGAATAGTAAAAATGAGTTTTTTTAGACCACACATAAATGTGTAAGAAAAAAAAAATTGCATTTGAGATTGAGGCTCAAATGGCCAAATCCACAACCAGGGGAGTACTAGAATAAAATTTCTGTAGATTATCTCTTTTACAAATTCAATAATGAAATAAATTTTTTATTATATATTCCTTGCATATTCTATTTTTTATGAAATAAAATTCGTATTCTTCCAAAATTTATTATGAGTGGATAGAACATTTTAAATTTAATATCCCTTATCCTTAGATGTACTTAGAACTTGCCTCAACCTGACTTTAACAAGTTATTATATTACGAAATATAATGATCCAAAATGTTAAATAATTAGAAATTTATGCATTTTATATTCACCGCCTAGCATTTTAACGTTACAAAATATTGAAATAAAGAATACTTCATACAACTCAACTTATTCAATAAAAAAAATAATTTTTGTAAATCAAATATAATCAACAGAGGAGTTGCATGCATGATACCTATCTCCCTAAACTCATTATTTAATTCCTAATCAGGTGTTAAGATACAGTCCCTGAGAAAATCTATCCGATTATAATATTGGGAAATTATTCAAAATTGATATTTAATATATTCTGACTATTAGTTTATACTCTATTTTTTTTTTAAAAAAAAATAGTTTATACACTATTATTATTAGTAAATGTAAACATTTTTTTATCTCATTAAAAATCAAATCATCAAACTCTTTTTCTTTTTTAATAAACTTAAGTGAACACACACTGCTGGAAATTTTCAATTTTCTGACCATATTTCCGACCACCTACGAAATTGGTCGGAAAAAGTGGCTTTTTTTAACTTTTTCGACGAAAAGTTGGGTTGGACGGAAAATGGTCGCAAATTCTGACAACTTTTGAAGTGTGGTCGGAAACTTTTTCGGTCATTTGAAATTGTTTAAATTGGTCCTCTTTTCCGTAAAGACCATGTGAGGATTTCAGACTTTAACCCTCATTTGCGGGCCCCTTGCCTGCCTCTCCCACTCCTCACCTCATACTT